>OY992896.1:4548103-4585603 GCA_963921405.1 Cepaea hortensis
ATACTTTGACAATAACAGAAACGAAAAACTGCGGTAAGTGAAGAGATTGACGGAACACGAGCTTCGCAATAGAACAATGGGGGAGAACTCCAACAAGTCACGTAGTTTCGCATTTTTCACTGATATAATAATAGGAGATTGAAAATGTGAAACATAATTCAGGGAATAGGAACTGACAGGTTGTATTCAATAATATAATTCATATTGAATCAAACAAGCAAACAAATGACAGATATTGATGAAGAGATTAATCGAATGTTACGTAATTCTTTGCCATGTACAATAACGTCATTCATTCATTCATTCATTCATTCATTCATAAGTCAGTAATGCCGAATGGATAACAGCAACAAATAATGTAAACTATTAGAAGTAATAACAATCGTATAGAACTATGTTGGAGGGACAGTGGAAGACAGGCGAGGCTGAGGTGGACAACCATCAACGTAGCGAAGACTGGGAAGAGGTGGCGTTGGGGTGGGGGGAGGGGGAGAAGGAGGGAGGTTCTCCATGACCAAGTGGGTGTGGGTTCTCCATGGACAAGTGGGTGTGAGTTCTCCATGGACAAGTGAGTGTGGGTTCTCCGTGGACAAATGAGTGTGGGTTCTCCATGGCCAAGTGGGTGTGGGTTCTCCATGGCTAAGTGGGTGTGGGATCTCCATGGTCAAGTGAGTGTGGGTTCTCCCTGGACAAGTGGGTGTGGGTTCGCCATGGCTAAGTGGGTGTGGGTTCACTCTCGTACTCCGTCATTTGGTTAGTGAATGCAGGCGTCTCCTGGGGATCATTGCTGGAGCTACTTAGTTCGTTCTCTGTGCGACGCTTTCGGCCATGCCGTATGGGATAAAGCCTGGTGCAATGAAGTCGATTACATTGTATCGTCAAATGGAATGACACTATCCAGTGTCACACATCGGAAGCTGGAACGTCAAGTATTCCTCCCCACGACGCATGACAGTAAAAGTGGGAAATTATGATAATGATGCATGGCATTGAGTCTCTCGCTCTGATACCTTTTAAACTAGTAGAATGATAACAACCAAATTACATCAAGATAACACCAAGATAACATCCAGATAATATCAAGTTAGCATCAAGAGATGGACGAGCAGTGGACTGTCGGAGTGGACAACCAGCAGACAGGGAATGTTGGAAATCAATGTTGCCAAGCATCACTGTGGAGGCGGCACTTGATTTATTTGCACATGTGTGTGTAGGGGTTGATGAGTGCTATCTGCAGATGTAGCATTACCAGTGGTCTGAATACAATAGGGGAAGATTCTAAAGACAGACAGCGTTCACTTACCTCAACCGAGAAGGTGGTTGTGTCGTTTGTCTGTGCGTAGATTCGCTCGAACAAGTCTTCACACAGCTGTGGATCAGACACATCACAGACGTCAACTGAAGTATTGGTGTACCACATACTGTGGTCAACACAGTAGAAACAAAATGGACAAAGAAGTGTAGGAGAAAGAGTTGAGGAGGAAAAGTAGTGGTAGAAGATAAAGAGAAAGAAAGGGGAACGGAAGGATGCTGATAAAGGGTAGGAGGAACATATGAAAGCGAAAAAAGGAGGAAAGATGAATGAAGGGGGAAAAGATCAAGACGTAGCAGATGAAGGTGAAGAAGATACTGTTGATGAATGAGAGGAAAATGATTATGATGATGATAAATACGATAAGGAGGAGCGGGATCAGGATGAGGAGAAAGAGGAGAAGAAGATGATGATAGATATGATGATAAAGATGATAAGGAGGATGAGGAGTAAAATTGAAGAAGAAGAAGAAGAAGAAGAAGAAGAAGAAGAAGAAGAAGAAGAAGAAGAGGAGGAGGAGGAGGAGAAGAAGAAGAAGAAGAAGAAGAAGAAGAAGAAGAAGAGGAGGAGGAGGAGGAGGAAGAGAAGAAGAAGAAGAAGAAGAAGAAGAAGAAGAAGAAGAAGAAGAAGAAGAAGAAGAAGAAGAAGAAGAAGAAGAAGAAGAAGAAGAAGAAGAAGAGGAGGAGGAGGAGGAGAAGAAGAAGAAGAAGAAGAAGAAGAAGAGGAGGAGGAGGAGGAGGAAGAGAAGAAGAAGAAGAAGAAGAAGAAGAAGAAGAAGAAGAAGAAGAAGAAGAAGAAGAAGAAGAAGAACAACAACAACAACAACAACAACAACAACAACAACAACAACAACAACAACAACAAATGCAGTAGCAGCAAAAACTACAACAATATCTACTCCAACAACAACTCCAACTACTACAAGAACAACGATAACAACTACTACTGCAACTACAACAAGAACAACCACTACAACAACTAATACAACAACAACATCAACAACTACTAGAACTAATACAACAACAACTCACCACTACAACAACTAATACAACAACAACTCACCACTACAACAACTAATACAACAACAAAATGAACAACTACTACAACTAATACAACAACAACATCAACAACTACTACAACTAATACAACAACAAAATGAACAACTACTACAACTAATACAACAACAACATCAACAACCACTACAATAAATACAATAATAACATCAACAACAGGAACAACAACAACTCACCTGTGGGATAATGCCGCTCTGCTCCAATAACAACAACAACATCAACAACAACAACTTACCTGTGGGATAATGCCGCTCTGGTCCGGCTCGCTGCGGCCCATCATGGTGTAACTCTTGCCCGACCCTGTCTGCCCGTAGGCGAAGATGCAGACGTTGTATCCCTCGAAGGCGTGGTCCAACATCTCCAGGCCGATGTCGTTGTAAACTTTCTTCTGGCTGGCGAACTTGGGGTCTTCGGGCTGCGGGAGGCCAGGGCAGGACAGCATTTGGTGAAGTTGTGTACGTGTGTGGGGACCCACGTGGTGAGTGGGGATGTGTTGTACATATGCACACACATGTACACATCCATGCACCCAGATACATACAATCACACGTACACATCCACGCATCCACATACATACAAACACATGTACACATCCACGCATCCACATACAATCACATGTGCACATCTACGCATCAATATACACACAAACACATGTACACATCCACGCATCCACATACATACAATCACATGTACACATTCATGCATCCACATACATACAATCACACATTTTCTCTAATACGGGCGTGCGTTCACCTACAGGTGGATAGGCAGGCAAACAGAGGCTAGAAAACTGATAGCAAATTGGTGGACGTTCGGATAGACAGGCAGATAGACAGACAGACAACAGGCAGGCAGCGAGAGACTAGAATACTGATAACAGGTTGGTAGATATTCAGGCAGGCAGAAAGGCAAAAATGCAGGCAGGCAGAAAGGCAAAAATGCAGGCAGGCAGAAAAATAGACAGCCAGAGGCTGAGATAAAGACTGAGAGACAAATAAACTGACAGGATCAGGGATACACATACATACAAACAGATAGGGAGACAGATAGGTACAGAGACAAATAGGTAGGTAGTTAGTTAGGTAGGTAGGTAGGTAGGTAGATACAGAGACAGATAGACATAAATACACTCTGACAGATAGATAGGAAAGTACGCACGCAGACACAGGGTACAAACTGACAGATAGGTAGGAAGGTAGCTAGGTAGGTAGGTAGGTACAGAAACATACAAACAAACTGACAGATAGACAGGAAGGTAGGTCCGGGAAGGTTACCCGGTCAACTAATGCCTGAAGAAGTCGGATGTGTCGGCCGAAAGGTGCAAATATTGCAACTCTGCTGTAAACAGGCGCAATGCAATTACGTCTAAAACAACATTTCAGACGAACGCAAAGAAGAAGAAGGAAGGTACGTAAGTACACAGACAGAAAGACATATACAAACTGACAGATGGGTAGGTAGGTAGGTAGGTATGTAGGTTGGTAGGTAGTTAGGTAGGTAGGTTGGTAGGTAGGTAGGTAGGTAGGCAGATACGTAGGTAGGTAGGTAGGTAGGTAGGAAGCAAGGTAGGTGGGGGTGCACAGACAGATGGGATGGCAGATAGGCAGACAGACAGAAATGCCAGACAGACATACAGACAGACACATAAACCATAGACAGACACACAGACAGGTAAACTTACCGATGTGTGGGACCAGTAAGAATAATCGAAATTGAAGCTTTTGGACTGGCAGTCTTTGGGCCCAGCCTTGGGGTTTAGGATGGCTGTGGAAGACACAAGGTCACACAATAAACCGGATCACGCCTTGTATATTTCAGGCTCATCGTCACTCAGATGAGGGAAGTTAAGTCACAAACACAACTGATCACGAACATTAGATATAGGCAGTCTTAATTTTGTGGTCACATTATGAGAAGACACAAACTGAAACATGTTTGACAACTGGAACAATTTTTGGAAAGTTTGATAGTGGAAGACAGCGAGAGAAAATTCTGGACAATATTGTGTCATGGAGAGTCAACACACGACTCCACACATGCCGTTGGAGATCGCAGGATGTGAAGAGTCATGATCTCCCATGTTGGTCTGAAGGCAAGTGTGATGATGATCTTTACTAATCTCCCGGATAGCAGATATTCCTACTGCTAGCGTGTCCAAAATGTTGTGTTGCCACTATATATAATGGCACTAGTTGTGAACATCTACGCAGATTAATACCTGTTTCATGTTTGTGCCAGGGAACACGGGTGTTAGAGGAGATGAACGCGCAGATAGTATTGCAGGCGAAGCTGCTGTTGGGAGTGGAGGACTAATGGACCTTGCTGACACCCTGAACCCCCTCAGGGAGACAGGACGAGCAATGGATCAAGCTGGTACTCTGAACCCTCTCAGGGAGACAGGACGAGCAATGGATCGGGTTGGTATCCCAAACCCCCTCAGGGAGACAGGATGAGCAATGGACTAGACTAACATCATGAACCCCCTCAGGGAGACAGGATGAGCAATGAAATAGACTAACATCCTGAACCCCCTCAGGGAGACAGGATGAGCAATGGACTAGACTAACATCCTGAATTCCCTCGGGGAGACAGGACGAGCAATGGATCAGGCTGTCACCCTGAACCCCCTCAGGGAGACAGGGCAAGTACATGACTCAAGGGATGGATGTGATTCTGTAACGTTCACCAGATGCAAGAACATCTAGTGAAACGGGGTCAAACTGGACAAGAGAACCATGGGACAGATTTCGATCACTCGACCTGGGATGTCGGTGGGTTGTGACACTGCATGCCCTAAGGCAACGATGCCTGTAAGACACGACTCGCTACGCGGGTTGCAACTTACGTCTCTAATACATGCGGTCTTTCCTCTCATACCAGTGACGCACCTCAAGAGTTCCCACTGTCAGGATCTCCCCACCAGATCTGCCGTGTCTTCATCATCGACGCCTGGCAATTACGGGCAGTTACGCCTGTGAGCGGCACTAACTGTGCAGTGACGTGAACGGTCAGTTGTGGCACGCGTGGCACACGAGTCCACACAGGGAGGGAACCCGACCAACGAGGACTCACTGCGGTTAGAAGGCAGACGGCCTCAGACTGTGGTACAGGACAGACGTGGATGGAATGTGTGCTCGTATTGCTTGTGTGAGTGAACGCTATTAGAGAGAACGCCTGTTTGAGTATAGAAGACTGTGCGCCTGGTACGGAGTGTTGTAAGTGTATATTGATGCATTAAATGTATATATTGATTGTATAATGGCATCACCATTGTGGTTGTGCGATGCCTGTAGTGTTTGCGGCAAGTGAGAAGTGCGAATAAAGAGTTTATCATTGTATTCGCCGTGTGTCACGTATAATTATTCTGTGACAGTGTTTGTATCACATCTGTTAGTTGTTACGAGCCTGTGTGATTGCGAATGCAAGATCCTGACAGGTGTGATCGTGGGTGCAACGTCCGGCTTTGAACCATTTAGAGAAAGGTGTGAACGTGGGTGCAACGTTCGGCTTTGAACGATGTAGTGAAAAAGCTGTAAACACGTGTGTATCATCAATTTTTCATGAACCAGTCATAAAATAAGTGTGAACGTGGGTGTGTACCATCGGATTGTTGAACGATTGTGTCAAGGTGATAACCAATAATATAAAGACGAATGAAATGGCGTGAAAAGTTCTAGAACACAAGAAGGTGTTGGTAAGGAAGTGACATTGAAAGTGAGAGTTGAACGGACGACATAACGACTAACAAATATACTCGACAGCATACAAACCTACAAAACATAGCTGACAACGCATACACCACACAAACATACATATCCTAATATTTTCTTGTCCAAAAAGCACAGGTTTTTGCGTCATCCGAAAGTTTAATCAACTAAGATCATTTGTGGCGATAAAGATCAAGCGGCCATTCTCTGGTACAGTGTTCCAACATACTCCAGAGCTCCAAATTCACTTGAGTATTCTTTTTTTCATATATACTTTTGTGTGTGAGTCCAGGCATAAGCTGTACTTTTGATAAATATTGTAAATATTATTGTATCTACTTACACCAGATAATTATCTTTTCTGTACATTCAATGTAACTAAATTAATTTACCATGTCTACATTGGACGATTTCATTGAATCTGGTTTAAAATTAAAGTTAACGGGTGAAGAGTTAATAAAGTGGAGTGAGGCAAAAAAGCCAGGGAACGTGAAGATAGAGCAGCTGAGAGGGAGGCTAAAACTAGACAGGCAGAATCAGATGCTGAGATAAGAAAAGCTGAGATCTTAGCCGAAAGTAAGAGGCAAGAACTTGAGATGCAGCTGAAGATTAAACAGCTAGAGGCCGAAACATCAGTCACTAAGGAATCTAAGAAGTTAGAAAGGCAAGAAAAAGAGAATCAGTACAAAAAGTACCAAGGGATCGTCAAAAATTTCACTACAGGCGACTGCATTGCAGCCTTCACCCAAAATTTTGAAACGATAATGGAGCATTATCAGATCCCAGAGACAGAATGGAATATTATTTATATGAGAAGTCTTTCAGGGGAACCTCTCAAAATGATAGAGACCATTCCCAAAGATCTCAGAAAAGACTATCATTATATAAAGACCAAAATTATGGCACACTTCCTGTTAAATGAAGCAGGCTACAGAGAACAGTTTAGCAAACTAGCTCCAAAACCTACACAAACTTTCTCTGACTACGTTTCAGTAGTGCAGGATGTGTTCAGTAAATGGTTGTCATCAGCTAAGGTTAATAACAACTTTGACAAGCTAAAAGATTTGATTCTCAGAGATAAGATCATCTCATCTCTACCACCACCATTTTCTAAATTTCTGCAAGAATGTGAGTGCGAGAGTGTGCAACAAATAGAAAAACGGGGTTCGGCTTATTTTACAGCCAACAAGCATTGTTTCACTGGTGTATTAACTGACACAGAGTTTGTAGCAGCCGCTACCTATGATAGAACAATGTCAGGTACCTACAACAAACAGAAACCCTTTAAGCAATCTGTAAATAAAAACTATCAATGCAGATATTGCAATCTTCAACATAATGAAAGTGATATGTGTGATAGACACCCAGGTTACCTCACATACTTGCAAAACTATATAGATAAGCAAGATAAGGAGAGAAAGAGCTACAAACGATTAACCAAATGCTTCCTTTGTAAGGTATACGGCCACTGGCGTCATGCCTGTAAAGGTAAACAAATGACCAGAAAGGAGAATGCAGCCATGTTCGATAGCTCTTCCTCAGATGAGGAACAAGTAGAAAACCATCCAGCTAATGCAGCAGAGGCCATTGATGTTTTCCATCTGGAAAAATGCACCACCTGCAATCGGTTTCAAGAAGATGGCTTATTAACATGCGGCCACTCAATACCTATTGCCAATAAAGAAGCTAATTTGGTAATAAATTATAAAGGTAAACTTAACATCCATCAAGGGTTTGTAAATGGCAAATCAGCCACAGTTTTACGGGATAGCGGGTGTACTCTTATTGGTTTAAAGAGAGACTTTATCTTACCTTCAGACTATACAGGTAAACATGTTACATGCAGAACTTTCTCAGGTAACATCGAGAAATACCCACTTGCACGGGCATATATTGACACCCCATTCCTCACAAGCAAGGTTAAATGCGCAGCATTATCTAACCCATGTTGTGACATAATTGTGGGTAACCTTCCTGAAGTAAATGATATGCCGCATGATTGTGTAACACCTGCTGAATGTATTGTTGACAATATAGTATCATCTTCGAACGAAAGTATGTTTGCAAATGTATTAACATCATCTGATGAATGTATTGTTCCAAATGTAACATCATCTTGTCATGTTTCTGATGTATCAAATGCAGTAACTACATGTGCTGCAAAAGTGCAAGCTCAAATTAACCAAACTGAGGCTTTAGAAATAGTAAGCCCAGTTATACTGCCTCTCAATACTATGAGAGAAAATTTAATAAAAGCCCAAAAGGCTGATGTATCTTTGCATAAATATTTTAATTTGATAGGCCAAACGCCAAGAATAACAAAGAATGATAGATGGCACTTTGACCTCAAATGTGGTATCCTTACAAGATATTACACCAAAGATGCCAACACCACTGAGCAAACGGTGTTACCAACCGAACACCGCGGAAAAGCATTGCAACTAGCACATGACATACCCTTTGCAGGGCATATGGCTTATTCTAAGACAAGAGCAAGATTACTTACCCATTTCTACTGGCCTGGATTCTGCAGTGACACCAAACAATATTGCAGAACGTCTGACATCTGCCAGAAGCTTGTAAAAAAGGGGGAAAACCCGCAAGCAGAACTACAGATAACAGATCTAGCAAGTAGACCCTTCGAAAAGATATCGGTAGATATCGTAGGTCCTTTAGTTAGTTAGTTAGTTAGTTAGTTAGTCCCAGTTCCAACTTCACAGCAACGGGTCGTCCCCATTATGCTCCGTTCCTGTGCCAGTGAATATCACACAAAACACTCCCCACTGCCCAATGTGAAAAGTGGAACAGATAGGAGTCTCGACGAACAACAGCCCGCACAGATACACTGTGCATAATGCCGCCGCCAGAATGTCAACACAATAGTCCACTACAAAACACCCAGTTTATTTCTGATGGAATCGGCAGTCATTTTCCCATCTGGATGTTTCCTAGATGTTCACCCACACAGTCCACGAAATACAGTTCATCGTCGATGGCAGTGGCAGTCAACCAAAAGCCCAGCAGCCACGCATTTCTGCATAAGGCACAAACCGGTCAACTCTGGGACATAGCCATCTGTCATCGCTCCGAACATGCAGTCACGTTCCAAAAAACCTCGGGCAGATTAAAAAGTATTTCACACGAAACTCACAGCTCACAGTGTCCTTTAAACCATATTACATCTAGAGGTAATAAGTTTATTCTAACGATCATTGATCTATGTAGTAGATGGCCTGAGGCGATTCCACTCAGGAATATAACATCTAAGAATGTAATGGAAGTTTTCTTCCACATTTTTTCAAGAACAGGGTTTCCTGATACCATTCTGTCAGATCGGGAAAGTCAGTTTATTGCTGCAGCCACTCAAGCCTTTACTAGAATGTTAGGGGTAAAGCAGTGCTTTAATAGCCCATATCACCCTCATTCGACTGGTGATGTAGAGAAAATGAACGGTGATCTCAAACATATACTGGCTAAAGTTACCCAGGAACATCCAGAAGACTGGGACACTTATCTACCTGCCATACTTTTCGCGTATCGCGAAGTACCTCATTCCAGTACAGGTTTTTCACCATTTGAACTTTTTTTATGGAGCCAAACCACGCGGCCCATTAGCTATTTATCACTCTATGTTAACTGAAAGTGTAAATGAACATAAACCATTGTCATCATATGAACATGTAACATCATTGCGAGATAGAATTATGAAATCTTGCATTTTAGCGAAAGAAGCATTGAAACAATCTGGTGCTATTTACAGACAATATGCAAATAGAGGAAATAGGAGAATAACACTGACACCTGGACAAGACGTACTATTACTGTTGCCAAGTGACAGACACTTACTGGCAGACTCATGGCAAGGACCGTTTAAAGCACTGAGACAAATCTCGACAGTGGACTACGAGATCGCAATAAACAACAAACACAAAATATTCCACATTAACATGTTAAAACCGTACTACAACAGAGACGGAGACCAAGAGGAGACGGCAGCAAGCACAATGATAGTGGACCACACAGACGCTGACGATACAGACGAAATACCGGTTCCATCACTTGACACGACAGACACTCTACAAGACATCAAAATAAACCCTAATCTATCTCAGTCAGAGACCGACAATTGCAGACAACTGTTACAAGACTACAGTAGTATTTTCTCCAACCATCCAGGACAGACAGACGTAGTACATCATCACATCATTCTGACATCCAACACACCAATAAAGTGAGACCACACTCCATACCCATACACTACAAAGACAAGTTACATCAAGAAATTCTAGAACTGGAGAAGAATCATATCATCAGAAGTTCACAATCACATTTTTGTTCACCGATAGTGATTGTCAAAAAGAAGGACAACTCCATTCGTCTCTGTGTTGACTATAGGAAACTTAACAGTATTACACAGTTAGATTTAGAACCGATGACTAACTGTAAAGACATATTGACGGAACTGACACACTCAAGATACTTTACACAACTGGACATGACGAAAGGGTATTGGCAAATACCGATGAATTAAGATAGCATACATTTGACAGCATTTGCCACACCCTGGGGTCTATACGAATGGTGAAAACTCCCATTCGGGATAGTCAACGCCAATGCGACATTTGTACTAATGACCAGACTGTTACTGACAGACATTCCAAATATAATTTCTTACATGGACGACATCTGCGTACATTCGAAGACTATGACTGACCACTCAACGACATTACAGCAGCCATTTGAACGCATCAGACACCACGGTCTAACAGTGAAACCAGCTAAGGTTGACATAGCCTTCCAAGAAATTACTTTTTTGGGATATAAAATTTGCAACGGCTTTGTCACGACTGACGACAATATTGTTTCAAGGATTCTAAAAGTGTCCCTTCCAACGACAAAGAAGGAAATAAGAAGTGTCCTAGGTTTACTTAATTACTACAGACAATTTATTCCAAATTTTGCTACTTTGACTGGTTGTTTTACCAACTTACTAACCAAAGATAAACCAAACAAAAGTGTAAACAGCGAATGCCTGAGACCAGCATTCACAAAAGTTTTGTCATATCTTTCTAGTAATCCCATACTCAAACGGCCAAATTTTGACACTATTTTCAGATTGAGAACTGACGCGAGCTCCATAGCGATCGAGCCCGTGTTATTGCAGAGCCATGATGAAATCCTTCACCCAGTATATTACGTGAGTTGGAAGTTGAAACCAAGAGAGAAAAAATTGGTCGATTCCTGAGGTAGAAGCCCTTGCTCTGGTTTATGCAGTTAGAAAATTATCTAGATTTTTGTTAGGAAAACACTTTATAGTGGAGACAGACAACAATCCATTGACAATCATCACTACTGGGACTCCTACAAATCACAGTATAGCAAGGTGGTCTCTATTACTTCAAGACTTCAGTTTCGAAGTGAGGTATATCAGTGGTACTCAGAATACGATTGCCGACCTTTTTCCAGATGTCCGTACGACACATCCGAAAGCCTACTTTTGCCTGATCGCACACAGTAAAGCGGTAATTAAGCTGCAAGTCTTTATAGCGCTCAGTAACACAGCGAATAGTAAATGTATCTCAGAAACGCTGTGAAATATAATTGTGATAGGGACAATGTCCCCATGTATACATAGTATATTTTATTAAGGTAAATGTGACGAATATTTGTGTGTTATGAGAACGAAATGTAACAATATTTTAAATACTGGTGAACATTAAGACGAAAAGTGCTACGAGGAATTCAAAACCTACCTTACGTCATCTGGTTCCTTATCCTTAGTACCTGTTAACATGAACACGGTTAATTTAAGCTAAGCAGAGTGTTCAGAGTTTTTAAACTGTGCGGAAGAGACAACGACATCTAAATTCAACAGAATGCTTTATTCCGTACTTCGAAAGAACATTATATCCAACAGCTGTAGTTGTGAACTGTTTAATCCGTTCGTCTACACAACAACGCGACGAAGAAACATTGTGTTAGTTACATTTTAACACACCAGCTGTGTACTTCCGGTGTTTTTAGAATTAATTATAAATAAATTTAGAAATTAGCAGACGATGTAATAATTCTCACAAATAATTGACGTTTTACATAAACTTTGTGATGAGAAATTTGCATATACAAATTGTATGAAAGGATTTTTGATATTTGTAATCTGAGAATCATAGATTGATCAACTTGTTCTCAATAGTACCATTTGGTTCACTATTGACAATAAGCATCAAACTGTGATGCTTAGAACTTGAATTACCAATGTAATTTATTTTCTTTGAAAGATTGTGAAAATTATCGCCCATAGAGTTTTGTATTTCCCACTTGTTACATCTAAGGGAAACAATTTGAACTATTGGTAATGTGTAAGAGTTATAGAAAACCTTCCTCGTGTTGCCAGAATGGCGACACATCAAGATGAAATCAACGATGCGTGGAATATAATTACTAAAGTTGTAGACCTGCATTAGACTATCTGACAATATTGGGTTGGGGTCAAATGTTGGAGTCGTCTTATGAGGAAGATGACTCGCGGCCTGACATGTCGTGTTTGTAATTTTTTTTTCATTTGTCGTGAGGTAGTTGCGTGGCTTGAGAGTATAGCATAAATCGCTGATAGCTACTGGACTGGCTGTGTCAATTTACAACCTACGTAAAAATCCAAATAGGGGATTGTACTTGATTAGTGTGGCTTAATAGCATCATTGACGAGCGTGTGTTTATATCACACAATTATCCATAATATTTCAATATAAACCAAAGTGTCACGTCAGATGACAAACAATGGGTCGATTCTGACAGGTTTAATAAATAAACCCAAATGTATATAGCCAACAATGAAATGATACTCCTTTCATTAGAGGGGGTGGTGGCAGAATGTCAGGATCTCCCCACAAGATCTGCCGTGTCTTCATCATCTACGCCTGGCAATTACGGCCAGTTACGCCTGTGAGCGGCACTAACTGTGCAGTGACGTGAACGGTCAGTTGTGGCATGCGTGGCACACGGAGTCCACGCAGGGAGGCAACCCGACCAATGAGGACTCACTGCGGTTAGAAGGCAGACGGCCTCGGACTGTGGTACAGGACAGACGTGGATGGAATGTGTGCTCGTCTTGCTTGTGTGAGTGAACGCTATTAGAGAGAACGCCTGTTTGAGTATAGAAGACCGTGCACCTGGTACGGAGTGTTGTAAGTGTATATTGATGCATTAAATGTATATATTGATTGTATAATGGCATCACCATTGTGGTTGTGCAGTGCCTGTAGTGTTTGCGGCAAGTGAGAAGTGCGAATAAAGAGTTTATCATTGTATTCGCCGTGTGTCACGTATAATCATTCTGTGACAGTGTTTGTATCACATCTGTTAGTTATTACGAGCCTGTGTGATTGCGAATGCAAGATCCTGACACCACTTATATTGTAACACACAGACAATACACTCTTACAGACTTACTTATGGTGTTGCCTCTCTCACAGACTTACTTGTGGTGTTGCCACTCTCACAGACTTACTTGTGGTGTCCCCACTCTCACAGACTTACTTGTGGTGTCCCCACTCTCACAGACTTACATGTGGTGTCCCCACTCTCACAGACTTACTTGTGGTGTCCCCACTCTCACAGACTTACTTGTGGTGTCCCCACTCTCACAGACTTACTTGTGGTGTCCCCACTCTCACAGACTTACTTATGGTGTCCCCACTCTCACAAAATTACTTATGGTGTCCCCACTCTCACAAAATTACTTGTGCTGTGCCCACTCTCAAAGACTTACTTGTGGTGTCCCCACGCTCCATGACTTACTTGTGGTGTCCCCACTCTCACAGACTTACTTGTGGTGTTCCCACTCTCACAGACTTACTTGTGGTGTCCCCACTCTCACAGACTTACTTGTGATGTTCCCACTCTCACAGACTTACTTGTGGTGTCCCCACTCTCACAGACTTACTTATGGTGTCCCCACTCTCACAGACTTACTTGTGGTGTCCCCACTCTCACAGACCTACTTGTGGTGTCCCCACTCTCGCTGACTTACTTTTGGTGTCCCTACTCTCACTGACTTACTTGTGGTGTCCCCACTCTCACAGACTTACTTGTGGTGTCCCCACTCTCACAGACTTACTTGTGGTGTCCCCACTCTCACAGACTTACTTGTGGTTTTCCCACTCTCACAGACTTACTTGTGGTTCCCCCACTCTCACAGACTTACTTGTGGTGTCCCCACTCTCGCTGACTTACTTGTGGTGTCCCCCCTCTCACAGACTTACTTGTGGTGTCCCCTCTCACAGACTTATTTGTGGTGTTTCCACTCTCACAGCCTTACTTGTTGTGTTCCCACTCTCACAGACTTACTTGTGGTGTTCCCACTCTAACAGACTTATGTGTGGTGTTCCCACTCTCACAGACTTACTTGTGGTGTTCCCACTCTAACAGACTTATGTGTGGTGTTCCCACTCTCACAGACTTATGTATGGTGTTCCCACTCTCATAAACTTACTTGTGGTGTTCCCACTCTAACAGACTTACTTGGAATGTTCCCACTCTCACAGACCTACTTGTGGTGTCCCCACTCTCGCTGACTTACTTTTGGTGTCCCTACTCTCACTGACTTACTTGTGGTGTCCCCACTCTCACAGACTTACTTGTGGTGTCCCCACTCTCACAGACTTACTTGTGGTGTCCCCACTCTCACAGACTTACTTGTGGTTTTCCCACTCTCACAGACTTACTTGTGGTTCCCCCACTCTCACAGACTTACTTGTGGTGTCCCCACTCTCGCTGACTTACTTGTGGTGTCCCCCCTCTCACAGACTTACTTGTGGTGTCCCCTCTCACAGACTTATTTGTGGTGTTTCCACTCTCACAGCCTTACTTGTTGTGTTCCCACTCTCACAGACTTACTTGTGGTGTTCCCACTCTAACAGACTTATGTGTGGTGTTCCCACTCTCACAGACTTACTTGTGGTGTTCCCACTCTAACAGACTTATGTGTGGTGTTCCCACTCTCACAGACTTATGTATGGTGTTCCCACTCTCATAAACTTACTTGTGGTGTTCCCACTCTAACAGACTTACTTGGAATGTTCCCACTCTAACAGACTTATGTGTGGTGTTCCCACTCTCACAGACTTATGTATGGTGTTCCCACTCTCATAAACTTACTTGTGGTGTTCCCATTCTAAGAGACTTACTTGGAATGTTCCCACTCTCACAGACTTACTTGTGGTGTTCCCAGTCATGTCAATGATGCACTCGGCATCTCTGCTCATCTCCCGGCTGTTGAACGGCCTCACCCGGACTGCGACCTTCACCGACGACATTCTCACCTGCAATATCATGGAGCAGAAGTAAACCAGTGAGTCTATCTGGACTATGAGTCCCAACAACCTGACGCACACCGTACTAGCTCTCTGTCTCTTAATTGCGTCTTTTCTTTTCTACCCTGGGTGATATAAATGTCTTATAGGTAATTTTCTCTTCTTCCTCTTCCATGGGTGGTAGAAGTGTCTTATAGCCAGTGCCGTGCGATAGATTTTCTCAGTATGATGCAAGTCTACGAAATGCCACCCCTTCCATGTGTTTTCTTTAAAAATGCCGCGACGTTATGAAGCCCCCTTAGGGTGCCGCCTGATGTGGCGGCCTCTTTGTATCATAGCACGACACGGCCATGCTTATAGCCACCTTTCAATTCTTCCTCTTCCCTTTGGCGGTGAAGTATTTCAGAGTGTTATTTAATCTTATAGCCACCTTTCAATTCTTCCTCTTCCCTGGGGCGGTGAAGTATTTCAGAGTGTTATTTAATCTTTCCTCTTCTTCCCTCGGGTGTAGAGATACCTTAAGTCTTGTTTAGTCTTTCCTCTTCTACCCTCGGGTGTAGAGATACCTTAAGTCTTGTTTAGTCTTTCCTCTTCTACCCTCGGGTGTAGAGATACCTTAAGTCTTGTTTAGTCTTTCCTCTTATTCCTTGTGGTGTAGAAGTAAATTATCATCCTGTTTAGTCTGTCCTCTTCTACCCTGGGTTGTAAAGGTATCTTACAATCTTGTTTAGCCTTTATCTTCTAACCTAGAGTTTACAGTAATATTTCCATACATGTGTCTGTCTGTCCACGGTAATATATCCATACATGTGTCTGTCTGTCCACGGTAATATATCCATACATGTCCACGGTAATATATCCATACAGGTGTCTGTCTGTCCACGGTAATATATCCATACATGTGTCTGTCTGTCCACGGTAATATATCCATACATGTCCACGGTAATATATCCATACAGGTGTCTGTCTGTCCACGGTAATATATCCATACAAGTGTCTGTCCACGGTAATATATCCATACAGGTGTCTGTCTGTCCACGGTAATATATCCATACATGTGTCTGTCTGTCCACGGTAATATATCCATACATGTCCACGGTAATATATCCATACAGGTGTCTGTCTGTCCACGGTAATATATCCATACATGTGTCTGTCCACGGTAATATATCCATACAGGTGTCTGTCCACGGTAATATATCCATACAGGTGTCTGTCTGTCCACGGTAATATATCCATACATGTGTCTGTCCACGGTAATATATCCATACAGGTGTCTGTCCACGGTAATATATCCATACAGGTGTCTGTCTGTCCACGGTAATATATCCATACAAGTGTCTGTCCACGGTAATATATCCATACATGTGTCTGTCTGTCCACGGTAATATATCCATACATGTGTCTGTCTGTCCACGGTAATATATCCATACATGTGTCTGTCTGTCCACGGTAATATATCCATACATGTGTCTGTCTGTCCACGGTAATATATCCATACATGTGTCTGTCTGTCCACGGTAATATATCCATACAAGTGTCTGTCCACGGTAATATATCCATACAAGTGTCTGTCCACGGTAATATATCCATACAGGTGTCTGTCTGTCCACGGTAATATATCCATACAAGTGTCTGTCTGTCCACGGTAATATATCCATACATGTCCACGGTAATATATCCATACATGTGTCTGTCCACGGTAATATATCCATACATGTGTCTGTCTGTCCACGGTAATATATCCATACAAGTGTCTGTCTGTCCACGGTAATATATCCATACAAGTGTCTGTCTGTCCACGGTAATATATCCATACAAGTGTCTGTCTGTCCACGGTAATATATCCATACATGTCCACGGTAATATATCCATACATGTGTCTGTCTGTCCACGGTAATATATCCATACATGTCCACGGTAATATATCCATACATGTGTCTGTCTGTCCACGGTAATATATCCATACATGTCCACGGTAATATATCCATACATGTGTCTGTCTGTCCACGGTAATATATCCATACAAGTGTCTGTCTGTCCACGGTAATATATCCATACAAGTGTCTGTCTGTCCACGGTAATATATCCATACATGTCCACGGTAATATATCCATACATGTGTCTGTCTGTCCACGGTAATATATCCATACATGTCCACGGTAATATATCCATACATGTGTCTGTCTGTCCACGGCAATATATCCATACAAGTGTCTGTCTGTCCACGGTAATATATCCATACAAGTGTCTGTCCACGGTAATATATCCATACAGGTGTCTGTCTGTCCACGGTAATATATCCATACAAGTGTCTGTCCACGGTAATATATCCATACAAGTGTCTGTCTGTCCACGGTAATATATCCATACATGTGTCTGTCTGTCCACGGTAATATATCCATACATGTGTCTGTCTGTCCACGGTAATATATCCATACATGTGTCTGTCCACGGTAATATATCCATACATGTGTCTGTCCACGGTAATATATCCATACAAGTGTCTGTCTGTCCACGGTAATATATCCATACAAGTGTCTGTCTGTCCACGGTAATATATCCATACAAGTGTCTGTCTGTCCACGGTAATATATCCATACATGTGTCTGTCCACGGTAATATATCCATACATGTGTCTGTCTGTCCACGGTAATATATCCATACATGTGTCTGTCTGTCCACGGTAATATATCCATACATGTGTCTGTCCACGGTAATATATCCATACATGTGTCTGTCCACGGTAATATATCCATACAAGTGTCTGTCTGTCCACGGTAATATATCCATACACGTGTCTGTCAGTCCACGGTAATATATCAATACATGTGTCTGTCTGTCCACGGTAATATATCCATACATGTGTCTGTCCACGGTAATATATCCATACATGTGTCTGTCCACGGTAATATATCCATACAAGTGTCTGTCTGTCCACGGTAATATATCCATACACGTGTCTGTCTGTCCACGGTAATATATCCATACATGTGTCTGTCCACGGTAATATATCCATACATGTGTCTGTCCACGGTAATATATCCATACATGTGTCTGTCCACGGTAATATATCCATACAAGTGTCTGTCTGTCCACGGTAATATATCCATACAGGTGTCTGTCAGTCCACGGTAATATATCCATACATGTGTCTGTCTGTCCACGGTAATATATCCATACATGTGTCAGTCCACGGTAATATATCCATACATGTGTCTGTCCACGGTAATATATCCATACATGTGTCTGTCTGTCCACGGTAATATATCCATACAAGTGTCTGTCTGTCCACGGTAATATATCCATACATGTGTCTGTCTGTCCACGGTAATATATCCATACATGTGTCTGTCTGTCCACGGTAATATATCCATACATGTGTCTGTCCACGGTAATATATCCATACATGTGTCTGTCCACGGTAATATATCCATACAAGTGTCTGTCTGTCCACGGTAATATATCCATACAAGTGTCTGTCTGTCCACGGTAATATATCCATACATGTGTCTGTCCACGGTAATATATCCATACATGTGTCTGTCTGTCCACGGTAATATATCCATACATGTGTCTGTCTGTCCACGGTAATATATCCATACATGTGTCTGTCCACGGTAATATATCCATACATGTGTCTGTCCACGGTAATATATCCATACAAGTGTCTGTCTGTCCACGGTAATATATCCATACAAGTGTCTGTCTGTCCACGGTAATATATCCATACAAGTGTCTGTCTGTCCACGGTAATATATCCATACACGTGTCTGTCAGTCCACGGTAATATATCCATACATGTGTCTGTCCACGGTAATATATCCATACATGTGTCTGTCCACGGTAATATATCCATACATGTGTCTGTCCACGGTAATATATCCATACAAGTGTCTGTCTGTCCACGGTAATATATCCATACATGTGTCTGTCCACGGTAATATATCCATACATGTGTCTGTCCACGGTAATATATCCATACACGTGTCTGTCAGTCCACGGTAATATATCCATACATGTGTCTGTCCACGGTAATATATCCATACATGTGTCTGTCCACGGTAATATATCCATACATGTGTCTGTCCACGGTAATATATCCATACAAGTGTCTGTCTGTCCACGGTAATATATCCATACAGGTGTCTGTCAGTCCACGGTAATATATCCATACATGTGTCTGTCTGTCCACGGTAATATATCCATACATGTGTCAGTCCACGGTAATATATCCATACATGTGTCTGTCCACGGTAATATATCCATACATTTGTCTGTCTGTCCACGGTAATATATCCATACATGTGTCTGTCAGTCCACGGTAATATATCAATACATGTGTCTGTCCACGGTAATATATCCATACATTTGTCTGTCAGTCCACGGTAATATATCCATACATTTGTCTGTCTGTCCACGGTAATATATCCATACATGTGTCTGTCCACGGTAATATATCCATACATTTGTCTGTCTGTCCACGGTAATATATCAATACATGTGTCTGTCCACGGTAATATATCCATACATGTCCACGGTAATATATCCATACACGTGTCTGTCTGTCCACGGTAATATATCCATACATATGTATGTCAGTCCACGGTAATATATCCATACATGTCCACGGTAATATATCCATACATTTGTCTGTCTGTCCACGGTAATATATCCATACATTTGTCTGTCTGTCCACGGTAATATATCCATACACGTGTCTGTCTGTCCACGGTAATATATCCATACATATGTCTGTCTGTCCACGGTAATATATCCATACATATGTCTGTCTGTCTACGGTAATATATCCATACATATGTCTGTCTGTCCACGGTAATATATCCATACATGTCCACGGTAATATATCCATACATGTGTCTGTCTGTCCACGGTAATATATCCATACAAGTGTCTGTCTGTCCACGGCAATATATCCATACATGTGTCTGTCTGTCCACGGTAATATATCCATACATATGTCTGTCTGTCCACGGTAATATATCCATACATATGTCTGTCTGTCTACGGTAATATATCCATACATATGTCTGTCTGTCCACGGTAATATATCCATACATGTCCACGGTAATATATCCATACATGTGTCTGTCTGTCCACGGTAATATATCCATACATGTGTCTGTCTGTCCATGGTAATATATCCATACAAGTGTCTGTCTGTCCACGGCAATATATCCATACAAGTGTCTGTCTACGGTAATATATCCATACAGGTGTCTGTCTGTCCACGGCAATATATCCATACAAGTGTCTGTCTGTCCACGGCAATATATCCATACAAGTGTCTGTCCACGGTAATATATCCATACAAGTGTCTGTCTGTCCACGGTAATATATCCATACATGTGTCTGTCCACGGCAATATATCCATACAAGTGTCTGTCTGTCCACGGTAATATATCCATACAAGTGTCTGTCTGTTAACGGTAATATAAGGGGCGTTCATTTGAAATCCGTTCGTGCCTTACGGCGCGTAATTGCGTACGTTGAACATGATCATGTCATAGTTATGTGACAAGTACTGACCATTGAATACAAGAGCACGTGCTTATCGTCCCATGATGCATAGGTTCTGTTTCTGATGGTGAGAAAATCGCCAGGTTCATCCAAAATCCGTCCAAAGAAGCTCAAAGAGCGGTGATTCGGTTTCTTTCATTTGAAGGATGTCGACTAGTGAACATTCATCGAAGAATGCAGGCAGCGTACGGTAACAAATGTGTGTCGAAGACAACAGTGACAGACTGGGCACGAATGTTTCGGAAAGGACGTCAGTTCACGACAGATCTTCAACGGCCGGCTCAAGAGCATGTTGTTGCAACAGAAAAAAACCATCGCCAAAATTGATGCAGCAGTACAGATGAACCGTTGACGAAGCATACGTTCGCTAGCGAAAGAATTTGATGTGTCAATTGGGACAATTCAAACGGTCGTTCTTAAGAAACTGCAATATCGGAAGGTGTGTTCACAGTGGTTACTAGGGATGTTGACTGACCACCAAACAGAGGAACGCATGGGATGGTGTTTGAACCACTTGCAGCGTTACAAAGTGGAGGGTGATGTGTTTCTCTTCCGCATAGTTGCAGGCGATGAATCATGGTGTCACCACTTTGAGCCAAGCGGCAAAAGAGAGAGAGAGCATGCAATGGAAGCATGCTGGATCACCAAAATCCAAAAAATTCAAGTTACAGGTTTCCGCTGGTAAGGTTATGCTGAGCGCATTTTGTCACCATGAAGGGCTATTGTTGGCCGACTTTAAAGAACCTGGTGTCAACAATCAACTCTACCCACTATTTGCAATCACAAAACAAGCTGCAAAAAGCCATCAAGAATAAACGACCCGGCATGCTTTCTCGCGGTGTGATTTTGTTGCACGATAATGCTCGTCGGCATGTCGCAAAGATTGTGCAGGAAGCATTAGCAAGGAAGAAGTGGGAAATTCATACAAGTGTCTCTCTGTCCAGGGTAATATATCCATACAAGTGTCTGTCTGTCCACGTCAATATATCCATACAAGTGTTTGTCTGTCCACGGTAATATATCCATACAAGTGTCTGTCTGTCCACGGTAATATATCCATACAAGTGTCTGTCTGTCCACGGTAATATATCCATACAAGTGTCTATCTGTCGGCGGCAATATATCCATACAAGTGTCTATCTGTCCACGGTAATATATCCATAAAAGTGTCTGTCGAGGGCAATATATCAATACAAGTGTCTGTCTGTCCATGTCAAAATATCCATGCATGTGTCTGTCTGTTAACGGTAATATAAGGGGTGTTCATTTGAAATCCGTTCGTGCCGCACCGCGCGTAAATGCGTACGTTGAACATGATCATGTCATAGTTATGTGATAAGTACTGACCATTGAATAAAAGAGCACGTGCTTATCGTCCCATGATGCATAGGTTCTGTTTCTGACTGTTGAGAAAATGGCCGGGTTCGTCCAAAATCCGTCCAAAGAAGCTGAATGCATTTTCTGTCTAGTTGGATGCAAACAGAAAAGGATGTGCAGAAATCTGCTGGCACTTGTACCCACTCCTCGCCAGGTTCTAAGTCCTCAAGTGAACACACCTGTTGAAGAATGTCTTCGGCGTGACCCATCCACGACCGTCCTCTTTTTAACCTGCCGCCATTCACCTTCATAATTTCACTATGCTGTGGATGTTGTGTGTTTGCGTTAATTCTGAGGTAGGCGCGTGCCCTGCAATCTTGTATTCTGTCTTCAATGGTTGGAAAATCAAGAAGGTAGCGCATCGCCCTGCATGCTGTATCTCTTGTGCATCCAAGAATAATGCGCATAGCTTCATTCTGTATCCTTTCCATCCTTTCTATCTGCTTACGGCTGAGAGTCAGGATTGCCATCGCATACTCAAAAACAGACATGACCAGCCCTTCGTACAGAAGACATAGATGGCGCTGCTCACAGTTTGCTGCCGCCATCACCCGCATCGCAGCCAACCCCGCTTGGCCTTTGTTATCACCTGGTCTATGTGCTCATTATAAGCAAGGCTTCGATCAAACCGTATCCCCAGGTAATTCATTGCCTGCGTGTCAGATTCTCACCCAGGGTTGCGACGCGTCGTCTGTACCAACACCAGACGAAAGCAACCGGGCTCAACTTTGAGCGATGATTAGACAAGCAGGTATTACGCAGCGTCTTCGACAACGCCAGCAAGAGTCAGCCAGGCTCAGCCCTGAGCAACGCTAAGCCTGTGAAGGGTCAGTCGGAACACTGCGTGAAACTAGTGGCTCACGCAGGGGGACTGTACCCGACTGGCGAGAATACTGAATGGCCAGCAGACTGGCTGGAGACGTCGTATTGGACAGACGGGTTTGAATGGTTGCTGGTAATGAATTGAGTTTGAGCATGAACCGAGAGCTAGCCTGTACGAGTGTTGGAGACCGAATGCCTGTGTGATTGACTTGTAAGTGTATTGCATTGATGTATTGTATTGATATATTATATGATGACATTATGAATTATGATTGCGCGATGTATGCATTGATTGTAAAGTGTGCGTTGCGCGAATAAAGTGTTTGAATCGTTATTGCCGTGGGTCACGTCAAGTGATTTAATAACAGTAATTAGCTTCTCACTTGTCAACAAACGAGCCTTGGTACTTGCCTTACGCAAGACCCTGACACTGCGTTCTTTCCACCGTCTCTGAACACAGATTTACAGTTGGTGTTGGAGTGTTGACAATATGATTATTCATCGAGAACCAAGTCACGGTTGCCTTTGTTGGGTTGACCATTGCTCCAGCCTCAACACACTAAGTACTTATGCGATTGAGTTCGGTTTGTAGTTCCACAGCAACCTGACCTCTATCCTTACCCTGGCGATACACTAACACATCGTCGGCATATGACAATGTCCTACCAGGTCCATTGATCTGCTCACTGGTGATTCTCACTGTGGAGGCGTTGAACAGTACCGGAGATAATGGTGATCCCTGTGGTAGGCCAGGATATATTGTTGTTGGTTCCGTCGTCCAACTGCCACATCTAAAAACTGCTTTCCTTTGGAAGAGGGATGCAGCGATCCAACTAAGGAGGAATGGACTTATTTTGAGTTCAAGAAGCTGAAGCATTAAAAAACCCAATGGTTCTCTGTTGTGCGCGTCCTCAAGATCAATCGCTGCAGCAAAGGTTTCAATGCCTGAATGGAAAGCTTCATAAACATCATGGGCAAAAAACTGCTGCATTGGTCCAGGTTTCTCTTTTTGTACGGTGCCCACCCAGGGTAGGTGGGAACACACCTTGCCTCTCTAGCTGGCTTGATATTTTCCTGGCAATTAACTTCTCCAGCAGCTTGCCTATTGTATTCTGCATGGTTATAACTCGATATCCCTGAATTTGTGTGTGGTCTTTGTCAGGCTTCGGCAAGGGAATCAGATAGCTGTGTAACCACTCCTCCTTGATGCTAGCACTCCCAATACTATTGTTGTACATGTCTGCTAGTTCCTCTAGCTCATTGTCGGTACACTTATTGATGTCTTCGTATCTTATGCCATCTGGCCCTAGAGCGCTGTTTTTTGATCGTCGAAGGACAGCCTTGATTTCATTTACTTTCACTGTGTCTTCATCCGAAGTGTTCTGAGCCTTGCACCTGTCTGACGTGACCTCCTTGGCAAGATTTTGGTCTCTCATGTCTGTCTGGTTGCTATGCTCTGTACGGTAACAGATGTGTGTCGAAGACAACAGTGACAGACTGGGCACGAATGTTTCGGAAAGGACGTCAGTTCACGACAGATCTTCTATGGCCGGGACAAGCGCATATTGTTGCAACAGAAAAACCATCGCCAAAATTGATGCAGCAGTACAGATGAACAGTTGTAAAGCATACGTTCGCTAGCGAAAGAATTTGATGTGTCTATTGGGACAATTCAAACGGTCGTTCTTAAGAAACTGCAATATCGGAAGGTGTGTTCACAGTGGTTACCACGGGTGTTGACCGACCACCAAACAGAGGAACGCATGGGATGGTGTTTGAACCACTTGCTGCGTTACAAAGTGGAGGGTAATGTGTTTCTCTTCCGCATAGTTGCAGGCTATGAATCATGGTGTCACCACTTTGAGCCGAGCGGTAAAAGAGAGAGCATGCTATGGAAGCATGCTGGATCACCAAAATCCAAAAAATTCAAGTTACAGGTCTCCACTGGTAAGGTTATGCTGAGCGCATTTTGTCACCATGAAGGGTTATTGTTGGCCGACTTTAAAGAACCTGTTGTCAACAATCAACTCTACCCACTATTTGCAATCACAAAACAAGCTGCAAAAAGCCATCAAGAATAAACGACTCGGCATGCTTTCTCACGGTGTGATTTTGTTGCACGATAATGCTCGTCGGCATGTCGCAAAGATTGTGCAGGAAGCAATAGCAAGGAAGAAGTGGGAAATTTTGCAACCTCCAGCCTATAGTACTGATGAGACACCATGTAATTTTCATTTGTTCGGACCTCTGAAAAAAGCTTTCAAGGGACAACGATTTCACACAGATGCAGACTTAATGAACGCGCTAAACACTTGGTTCAGTGAGCAACCACAATCTATTTTTGCGGACGGCATTTGCCGCCTTCCTAAGCAATGGGATGCTTTCCTGATCCACCATACCTATTAATGTTTTTTTCATGCTTTTGTAATAAAGCCATTGGAGCGGGTTTCAAATGAACGTCCCTAATATATCCATACATGTGTATAACTGTCAACGGTAATATATCCATACACGTGTCTGTCCACGGTAATATATCCATACAAATGTCTGTCTGTCCATGGTAATATATCCATACAAATGTCTGTCTGTCCATGGTAATATATCCATACATGTGTATAACTGTCAACGGTAATATATCCATACACGTGTCTGTCCACGGTAATATATCCATACAAATGTCTGTCTGTCCATGGTAATATATCCATACAAATGTCTGTCTGTCCATGGTAATATATCCATACAAATGTCTGTCTGTCCATGGTAATATATCCATACAAATGTCTGTCTGTCCACGGTAATATATCTATACAAGTGTCTGTCTGTCCACGGTAATATATCCATACAAATGTCTGTCTGTCCACGGTAATGTATCTATACAAGTGTCTGTGCTCGGTAATATATCTATACAAGTGTCTGTCTGTCCACGGCACTATATCCATACACGTGTCTGTCTACGGTAATATATCCATACAAATGTCTGTCGGTCCACAATAATATATCCATACATGTGTCTGTCTGTCCATGGTAATATATCCATAAATGTGTCTGTCTGTCCATGGTAATATATCCATACAAGTGTCTGTCTGTCCACGACAATATAGCCATACAAGCGTCTGTCTATCCACGACAATATATCCATACAAGTGTCTGTCCACGGTAATATATCCATACAAGTGTCTGTCCACGGTAATATATCCATACAAGTGTCTGTCCACGGTAATATATCCATACAAGTGTCTGTCCACGGTAATATATCCATGCAAGTGTCCGTCTGTCCACGGTAATATATCCATACAAGTGTCTGTCTGTCCACGGCACTATATCCATACACGTGTCTGTCTACGGTAATATATCCATACAAGTGTCTGTCTGTCCACGGTAATATATCCAGACACGTGTCTGTCTGTCCACGGAAATATATCCATGCAAGTGTCCGTCTGTCCACGGTAATATATCCATACAAGTGTCTGTCTGTCCACGGCACTATATCCATACACGTGTCTGTCTACGGTAATATATCCATACAAGTGTCTGTCTGTCCACGGTAATATATCCAGACACGTGTCTGTCTGTCCACGGTAATATATCCATGCAAGTGTCTGTCTGTCTACGACAATATAGCCATACAAGTGTCTGTCTGTCCACGGTAATATATCCATGCAAGTGTCTGTCTGTCCACGGTAATATATCCATACAAGTGTCTGTCTGTCCACGGTAATATATCCATGCAAGTGTCTGTCTGTCTACGACAATATAGCCATACATGTGTCTGTCTGTCCACGACAATATAGCCATACAAGTGTCTGTCTGTCCACGACAATATAGCCATACAAGTGTCTGTCTGTCCACGGTAATATAGCCATTCAATTGTCTGTCTGTCCATGGTAATATATCCATGCATGTGTCTTTTCACAGCAATATATAAATACAAATGTCTGTCCACGGTAATAAATCCATAAATTTGTCTGTCTGTCCACGGTAATATATCCATTCAAGTGTCTGCCTGTCCACGGTAATATATCCATACAAGTGTCTGTCTGTCCACTGTAATATATCCATGCAAGTGTCTGTCTGTCTAAGACAATATAGCCATACAAGTGTCTGTCTGTCCACGACAATATAGCCATACAAGTGTCTGTCTGTCCACGACAATATATCCATACAAGTGTCTGCCTGTCCACGGAAATATATCCATACAAGTGTCTGTCTGTCCACGGTAATATATCCATACAAGTGTCTGTCTGTCCACGGTAATATATCCATGCAAGTGTCTGTCTGTCTAAGACATTATAGCCATACAAGTGTCTGTCTGTCCACGACAATATAGCCATACAAGTGTCTGTCTGTCCACGGTAATATATCCATGCAAGTGTCTGCCTGTCCACGGCAATATATCCATAGAAGTGTCTGTCTGTCCACGGTAATATATCCATGCAAGTGTCTGTCTGTCCACAAGAATATATCCATACAAGTGGCTGTCTGTCCACGACAATATAGCCATACAAGCGTCTGTCTGTCCATGGTAATATATCCATGCAAGTGTCTGTCTGTCCACAAGAATATATCCATACAAGTGGCTGTCTGTCCACGACAATATAGCCATACACGCGTCTGTCTGTCCACGGTAATATATCCATGCAAGTGTCTGTCTGTCTACGACAATATATCCATGCAAGTGTCTGTCTGTCCAAGACAGTATAGCCATACAAGTGTCTATCTGTCCACGAAAATATAGCCATACAAGTGTCTATCTGTCCACGACAATATAGCCATACAAGTGTCTGTCTGTCCACGACAATATAGCCATACATGTGTCTGTCTGTCCACGGTAATATATCCATACAAGTGTCTGTCCACGGTAATATATCCATACACGTGTCTGTCTGTCCACGGTAATATATCCATACAAGTGTCTGTCTGTCCACGGTAATATATCCATAAAAGTGTCTGTCCACGGTAGTGTATCCATACAAGTGTCTGTCTGTCCACGGTAATATATCCATACATGTGTCTGTCTGTCCACGGTAATATATCCGTACAAATGTCTGTCTGTCCTCGGTAATATATCCATACTAGTGTCTGTCTGTCCACGACAATATAGCCATACAAGTGTCTGTCTATCCACGACAATATATCCATGCAAGTGTCTGTCTGTCTACGACAATATAGCCATACAAGTGTCTGTCTGTCCACTACAATATAGCCATACAAGTGTCTGTCTGTCCACGGTAATATATCCATACAATTGTCTGTCTGTTCACGGTAATATATCCATACAAGTGTCTGTCTGTCCACGTCAATATATCCATACAAGTGTCTGTCTGTCTACGACAATATAGCCATACAAATGTCTGTCTGTCCACGACAATATAGCCATACAAGTGTCTGTCTGTCCACGGTAATATAGCCATACAATTGTCTGTCTGTTCACGGTAATATATCCATACAAGTGTCTGTCTGTCCACGTCAATATATCCATACAAGTGTCTGTCTGTCCACGACAATATATCCATTCAAGTGTCTGCCTGTCCACGGTAATATATCCATGCAAGTGTCTGCCTGTCCACGGCAATATATCCATACAAGTGTCTGTCTGTCCACAACAATATAACCATACAAGTGTCTGTCTGTCCACGGTAATATATCCATGCAAGTGTCTGTCTGTCCACAAGAATATATCCATAGAAGTGTCTATCTGTCCACGACAATATAGCCATACAAGCGTCTGTCTGGCCACGGTAATATAGGCATACAATTGTCTGTCTGTCCACGGTAATATAGCCATACAATTGTCTGTCTGTCCACGGTAATATAGCCATACAATTGTCTGTCTGTCCACGGTAATATATCCATACAAGTGTCTGTCTGTACACGTCAATATATCCATACAAGTGTCTGTCTATCCACGACAATATATCCATTCAAGTGTCTGCCTGTCCACGGAAATATACCCTTGCAAGTGTCTGCCTGTCCACGAAAATATAGCCATACAAGTGTCTATCTGACCACGACAATATAGCCATACACGTGTCTGTCTGTCCACGACAATATAGCCATACATGTGTCTGTCTGTCCACGGTAATATATCCATACAAGTGTCTGTCTGTCCACGGTATTATATCCATACAAGTGTCTGTCCACGGTAATATATCCATACAAGTGTCTGCCTGTCCACAACAATATAGCTATACATGTGTCTGTCTGTCAACGGTAATATATCCATACAAGTGTCTGTCTGTCCACGGTATTATATCCATACAAGTGTCTGTCCACGGTAATATAGCCATACAAGTGTCTGCCTGTCCACAACAATATAGCTATACATGTGTCTGTCTGTCAACGGTAATATATCCATACAAGTGTCTGTCTGTCCACGGTAATATATCCATACACGTGTCTGTCTGTCCACGGAAATATATCCATACAAGTGTCTGTCTGTCCACGGTAATATATCCGTACAAGTGTCTGTCTGTCCACGGTAATATATCCATGCAAGTGTCTGTCTGTCTAAGACATTATAGCTATACAAGTGTCTGTCTGTCCACGACAATATAGCCATACAAGTGTCTGTCTGTCCACGGTAATATATCCATGCAAGTGTCTGCCTGTCCACGGCAATATATCCATACAAGTGTCTGTCTGTCCACGGCAATATATCCATACAAGTGTCTGTCTGTCCACGGCAATATATCCATACAAGTGTCTGTCTGTCCACGGCAATATATCCATACAAGTGTCTGTCTGTCCACGGCAATATATCCATACAAGTGTCTGTCTGTCCACGACAATATAGCCATACACGCGTCTGTCTGTCCACGGTAATATATCCATGCAAGTGTCTGTCTGTCTACGACAATATATCCATGCAAGTGTCTGTCTGTCCACGACAGTATAGCCATACAAGTGTCTATCTGTCCACGAAAATATAGCCATACAAGTGTCTATCTGTCCACGACAATATAGCCATACAAGTGTCTGTCTGTCCACGACAATATAGCCATACATGTGTCTGTCTGTCCACGGTAATATATCCATACAAGTGTCTGTCCACGGTAATATATCCATACACGTGTCTGTCTGTCCACGACAATATATCCATACATGTGTCTGTCTGTCCACGGTAATATATCCATACATGTGTCTGTCTGTCCACGGTAATATATCCATACAAGTGTCTGTCTGTCCACGGTAATATATCCATACAAGTGTCTGTCTGTCCACGGCAATATATCCATACAAGTGTCTGTCTGTCCACGACAATATAGCCATACACGCGTCTGTCTGTCCACGGTAATATATCCATGCAAGTGTCTGTCTGTCTACGACAATATATCCATGCAAGTGTCTGTCTGTCCACGGTAATATATCCATACAAGTGTCTGTCTGTCCACGGCAATATATCCATACAAGTGTCTGTCTGTCCACGGCAATATATCCATACAAGTGTCTGTCTGTCCACGACAATATATCCATACACGCGTCTGTCTGTCCACGGTAATATATCCATGCAAGTGTCTGTCTGTCTACGACAATATATCCATGCAAGTGTCTGTCTGTCCACGACAGTATAGCCATACAAGTGTCTATCTGTCCACGAAAATATAGCCATACAAGTGTCTATCTGTCCACGACAATATAGCCATACAAGTGTCTGTCTGTCCACGACAATATAGCCATACATGTGTCTGTCTGTCCACGGTAATATATCCATACAAGTGTCTGTCCACGGTAATATATCCATACAAGTGTCTGTCCACGGTAATATATCCATACAAGTGTCTGTCCACGGTAATATATCCATACAAGTGTCTGTCCACGGTAATATATCCATACAAGTGTCTGTCTGTCCACGACAATATATCCATACATGTGTCTGTCTGTCCACGGTAATATATCCATACAAGTGTCTGTCTGTCCACGGTAATATATCCATACAAGTGTCTGTCTGTCCACGGTAATATATCCATACAAGTGTCTGTCAACGGTAGTGTATCCATACAAGTGTCTGTCTGTCCACGGTAATATATCCATACATGTGTCTGTCTGTCCACGGTAATATATCCGTACAAATGTCTGTCTGTCCTCGGTAATATATCCATACCAGTGTCTGTCTGTCCACGACAATATAGCCATACAAGTGTCTGTCTATCCACGACAATATATCCATGCAAGTGTCTGTCTGTCTACGATAATATAGCCATACAAGTGTCTGTCTGTCCACGACAATATAGCCATACAAGTGTCTGTCTGTCCACGGTAATATAGCCATACAATTGTCTGTCTGTTCACGGTAATATATCCATACAAGTGTCTGTCTGTCCACGTCAATATATCCATACAAGTGTCTGTCTGTCCACGACAATATATCCATTCAAGTGTCTGCCTGTCCACGGTAATATATCCATGCAAGTGTCTGCCTGTCCACGGCAATATATCCATGCAAGTGTCTGCCTGTCCACGGTAATATATCCATGCAAGTGTCTGCCTGTCCACGGCAATATATCCATACAAGTGTCTGTCTGTCCTCGACAATATATCCATACAAGTGTCTGTCTGTCCACGGTAATATATCCATGCAAGTGTCTGTCTGGCCACGGTAATATAGCCATACAATTGTCTGTCTGTCCACAAGAATATATCCATAGAAGTGTCTATCTGTCCACGACAATATAGCCATACAAGCGTCTGTCTGGCCACGGTAATATAGCCATACAATTGTCTGTCTGTCCACGGTAATATAGCCATACAATTGTCTGTCTGTCCACGGTAATATAGCCATACAAGTGTCTGTCTGTCCACGGTAATATATCCATACAAGTGTCTGTCTGTCCACGACAATATATTCATACATGTGTCTGTCTGTCCACGACAATATAGCCATATATGCGTCTGTCTGTCCACGGTAATATATCCATACAAGTGTCTGTCCACGGTAATATAACCATACAAGTGTCTGCCTGTCCACAACAATATATCCATACAAGTGTCTGCCTGTCCACAACAATATATTCATACATGTGTCTGTCTGTCCACGGTAATATATTCATGCAAGTGTCTGTCTGTCTACGGTAATATATCCATACAAGTGTCTGTCTGTCTACGGTAATATATCCATGTAAGTGTCTGCCGGCGGCAATATATCCATCAATAAATCAGGTGCCGTCTCCACAATAAAGGTTGTCCGCAAAGGATCTCCAACACTGTCTGTCTCCCGCCCTGACTGTACATTCTGTCAGGCTGATCTTTACCCATCTCTTGATGTATCTTCCCACTTGTGTTGTTGTCCACCTCTTGCTCGCTTGCCCTCAACCATGCCCTCCAGTATGTTTAAAAAAAAAAATAAGATTATCATGTCTTTTAAAGTGGCCGAAATATTTCACTTGCCTCCTATTTATTTGTTTCATCAACTCTCTGTTCATTCCCAGTTTTTCTATGTATCCATTCATGTACCCATTGCCTAGTCTCGTTGAAGGACACCGCCCATACACACCACAACCAGACGATGCCGGCCTTATGTTAGCGGTTACTGCGGTTATTGTGCCACAGCTTCCGCGTGAAGACATCCAGTAGTACCATTAATTTTCTCAATTCACAACAACAACGACAACGACAACGACAACAACAACAACAACAACAACAACAACAACAACAACAACATTAGGTGTGTGCCGTACCTACGTTCTACTTAGCAAGGTCCCGACTGCAGATAATTAACTGCGAATGTGCGGAACAGGGAAAGATAACTTGCACTGACTGTCACTGCGGTGTGTGGAGTTCCATGATTGGGTGACAAATTGTCTACCTGGTTTGTGGTTGAGAAATCGATAATCTGTGGAGTGAACAAACACATTTTTGATTTCAAATGACAACCCGCGAAGTAAACATGAACAACATGAGAAATACACCCACAGGTATTGATTGACACTCCTAGAAGTAGAAATAAAAAAAGAGATTAGAGGGCAGCCTGGTCGAATAGATAAGATAGAGTGTTCTTAAACCAGCTGTCTTCGATGTTCTTAAACATCCGGTGTGCTGATATGAGGTAGCGGGTTCAACCCCTACACAGCTCAGTTGGACTAAAGTGTTGACTTCTTGTCCTTCACTTGGGGACGTAAATTACAAGTACCTCTGAAGTTGGAGTGGGTTCTCCTGATGACGAGGGAGACTGGTAATAGGGAAAAGTAATCTATGCGCAAAATTATGTCCAGTGCTAACAGTAGTCGCGTATATGGACTACGTTTGAGTTCAAATCAAGCGAACACACACATACACACACACACACACACACACACACACACACTGTACAAATAACAATACAAATAAAAACGATATCAATCTAAACATAGTACAAGTGTACACACGTTTCACCGAATCATTATAATCATTAGGGCGGCTATGGTTCGCCTGCTGACATGATAACCACAGCCTTAAGTAACACCGCCATCTTTGCTTCATTGACTAGACAAGGGCTTTCGGTAAAGTAAGACATGCCAACATGATGAAGATGCTTGCAGATCTACAAATTTGATGGGAAAGACCTTAGACTTGTAATAAACATATATTGGAAACAACAAGCTGTTATAAACAATTGATAATGAAGTAGGTCAATATCAGCTTATTAAGAGAGTTGTGATTCAGGGATGTGTACTGTCTCCAGATCTTTTTCCCTAAACAGTAAACATATTTTTGTAAAGAAATTTAGAAGATATGACAGGAATCACCATTGGGGGACGTAACATCAATAATATTAGAAATACAGATGATACAGTATTGATTGCAGACAATGAGTAGGATCTGCAACATTTAGTAATTTAGATGCAGTTGTTGCACACAGTAAACAACTAAGTTTAAAATTAAATTATAAGAAGACACAGGTTATGGTCGTCACTAAGAAGAGTGACATACCACAATGTAATATACAAGTAAATGGGAACATTCTTAATAAGTGCATCGGTGCAATTATCTCGGAACAGTCATAACATCTGATGGGAGATGCCTTGAATAAATTAGAACAAGAATCGCCATGGCGAAGGTAGCCTTTAGCAAGATGAAAAACATACTGACCAATAAAAGGATGTCAATTAAAACGAGAAAAAGAGCGTTGAGGTGCTACATAGAGCCTGTACTTTTATATGGATGTGAAGCGTGGAGAGTGAGCAGACAAGCTGGAAAAAAAAATCTTCTTCTTCTTCTTCTTTCGTTCGCCTAAAATATGTTTATAACTGTAATGTTGTCTCTTGTATGAATCTAACAGTCTTTTTTAGTTCATTCAGCGGTCCATAGAGTTTATCTTCCACTGTTGTCTCTCTAGGCCAGAAGGTTCGCCTGGATATGTTGCAGTTTGGGCAATCCTGGAGTATGTGCTCTGCTGTCTGCGACGCCAAACCACATGTCTAATTAGATTTGTTTCTTGAAGGACCTGTTCATTGTTCTTTCTGGCTGTCCATGATATTCTTTGCATTTTCCTCAGAAATCACATTTCTGCAGCCATCAGATGCTTTTCAGCTTGACTGCTCATTGTCCAAGTTTCACATCCATACAAAAGCACAGGCTCTATGTATCCCCTCAACATTCTTTTTCTCGTTGCAAATGACATCTTTTTATTGGTCAGTATGTTTTTCATCTTGCTAAAGGCTACTTTCGCCATGGCGATTCTTGTTCTAATCTCTTCAAGGCATCTCCCATCAGATGTTATAACTGTTCCAAGATAATTATACCGATTCACTTGTTCAAGAATATTTCCATTTACTTGTATATTACATTGTGGTATTTCCTTTTTCTTAGTGACGACCATAATCTGTGTATTCTTACAATTTCATTCTAACCCAAGTTGTTCACTGTGTGTAACAATCGCATCTACTAAAAAAAAGTCGCTTAAAAGTCGCCAGGGTCGACTTCATTGCACCGGGTTTTATCCCGTATGGCTCGGTCTCTTTCCGCAGCACGGAAAGCGTCGCACAAAGCACGAACTCCGTAGCTTTTAGCGACGACCCACAGGAGTCTCCGAAATATTTAACTCGTAAACCGAAGGACGCGGCCCGGAATCGAACCCACAACCTTCGGAGCACGACCACTTCGCCACAGAGACTCCCTACTAAACGTTGCAGATCCTGTTCATTGTCTGCAATCAATACTGTCTCATCTGCATATCTAATGTTATTGATGTTATGTTCCCAATGACGATTCCTTTCATATCGTCAACATTTCTGAACATACTTTCACTATACAGGGAAAAAATATCTGGAGACAGTTCACATCCCTGTCGCACTCCTCTCTTAATAGGCTGATATTGACCTACTTCATTATGAAAATTTTATGGCACCTTGTTGTTTCCAATAAATGTTTTTTGTTTTAATGAATCTAAGGTCTTTCCCATCAATTTTCAGATCCGCAAGCATCTCCATCATGTTGACATGTCTTACTTTATCGAAAGCCTTTGTGTAGTCAATAAAGCAAAGATTTATATCTTTGTTTACTTCTAGAGAACGTTCAGTTAATGTTCGCAGCATATACACAGCATTTACTGTACCCTTTCCTTCTACAAAACCACATTGTTCTTCTCCTATTTCAGGTTGTATTTTCTTCCTAACTCTTTGCATGATAATTCTCAGCTAAATCTTCGTGATGTAACTCATTATACTAATTGTTCGATGCTGATCACATTCCAAGGCTCCTGATTTCTTCGGGATTGCAATAAATACAGAGATACATAATTCAGGAGGTATATTTCCGGTATCATATATTGTGTTCAGCAGTCTGGTGACTTGATCTACTCCATATTCGTCTAAGGCATTGATCATTTCTGTTGTGTTGTGATGTTGTCTGGATCTGGGATCTTGCCAGGATTCATATGGTTAAGAGCATTCTGAACTTCTATCTTCAGAATAGATGGTCCTTCATTATTACTCTGAATATCATAATGTTCTTCTCCCGTATCATCATAAAGTTTTTTTCACATAATCTGACAATGTATGTAAAATCGCATGTTTTTTTTAAATTATGATTTTACCATCTCTTGCTTTCAGGCAGCCTGTTGATGTGTGTGTTCTTTTATTCGCAAGCTCCTGAATTCTTATGTGCATTAATTTGGTATCTTTACTTTTGTGTTATTTTTCAATGTCTATGCAATTATTTTCAAGTCATGCTTCTTTTGCTTCTTTACATAATGTTCTGACTGTCCTGTGAATCTCTTCATATTTGTCAGCATTATTTTTGTTGAGACTTCTTGTTTCCATTAGTCGTAAAATTTCTTCAGTCATCCATTTCTTACGACCCACCTTCTTTAATTCTGGGATAGTTGTTTCTGCAGCCAAATTGATTGAATTCTTCGACATTTCCCATTGTCACCCACATCTTGAAATAACATCTCTAGATCAGACAATATATCAAATCTGTTCTTTACTTCTATGTTAAAATTATTTTATATTTCCTTGTCATTTTTTAATGCACACAGATCATATTTAGTGTTTCCCGGTATATACTTGGCTGTCTTTAACTTTACCTTCAGTGTGCCTATAATCAATATGTGATCACTGTAACAGTCTGCATTTTGAATGTTTTTGCGACGAATTGTTAACGTATTTCAAAATCTTCTGTTAATCAGGATGAAATCGTTCTGGTTTCTAATCCTGCTGTCAGGACTTCTCCATGTCCATAATCTTCTGTGATGTTGCCTAAACCAGGTGTTTCCGACTATCCGTTCATGTTCTTTTGCCCATTCTACAAGTCTGTATCCTCTCTCGTTTCGTTCTCCCAAATAATATTTACCTACTGTGCATCCATCACCTTGATTTCCTACTTTCGCATTGAAGTCACCCATTATGATGTTTATTTCTGAATTGTTTACATTTCTTCAAAGCTTTCTCTATGTCATTATGCAATTCCTCTACACTATCTTCACTGCTTTCTCCCGCTGGGGCAAATATTTGAATGACGTTTATGTTAAAAAGGTATGCCGATTAATTTTACCAATATAACCCTGTCTGACACTGCCCTATATCCTTTAACAGATTTTGATGTCTTCAGATCCAAGATAATTGCTACACCTAGTTGCCTTTCCTCTCCTCCAGAATATATAATCTTAAAATCCTCCCCTGTCATAATCTCTGCCCCTTTCCATCTCGTCTCACGCCATCCTAATATGCTAATATTCTTTCTTCCCGTTTCTTGTTTGATGTTATCCAATTTTCCATCTGCACTCATTGTTCTAACATTCCAAGTTCCTACTTTCAATGATAGTAATCTTTTGCACCTGGTAGCCTGCTGACGGTCTGGAGTCACCTACCGTGCGAGGCTGCTCCTATGGAGCACCCGTTTACGCTGTGTCTCTGATTTTCGATCATACCGCAAAACATAAA
>OY992896.1:4590603-4864473 GCA_963921405.1 Cepaea hortensis
CGTCTTCTCAGGTAGGATCAACCACAGGCCATGAAATTATCAATTAGCACCACCTCGGCGAGAATGGCCAAGGTGACAGCGCGGTCAACGGATCAGAAGCAGTGAGGCTGACAGGTAGCTGATCGAACATTGCCATAAGCTTTAAAGACTAGGTGCAACTGTGTGTGACGATGCTTGCTATTATAATACCGGCCCTCTTAGCTGTACAAGAACGGTATGTTTATCAATATTTCTATTATTAATATGTTTATGCATACGGAGCACCAGCTGTACACAGGAAATAAATATTGCTGAAAATGATCATGTCAGCCGGCTTCGACTTATCGATGCTTTCGCATTTATCAAATGGTTTGCCTCTGGACTGACGAGTTGTTTGCTGTTATTTGTGGTTACACTTTGAGTTACCGTTTGGCACGTGACAACTGGAAAAATCAGTGGGAAAATAGCCAGAGGTAGACCGAGAGAAATGATGCTGGATTTAGAAGGTGCCATGGGGGAATATAATCAGCAGAGTTGATCCAGAACACCAAGGCCCGAGATCTGTGAAGAGACATGCACGCCCACGCCAGCTGGCAAGGCACTTGATGATAATGATTGTGTACAATAACAGCATCCACCAACTGCTGAAGATCGTTGTCACTGCTGAAATCTCAACAGTATCATCTCGGGACACAAATCTGAAGACATAGCACATGGGATTTTGTTTTGTTTTTTGTTTGTTTTGTTTTTTTGATTTTACAATCGAATATTTGTCGCATATAATAGAGGATCTGCGACCATCTTTACCATGTCGGCATGTCATAGCTCCTACTACTACTCCAATGATTATGCGTTTAACATTGGTTGTTAGTCGCAGATCCAATTGTATGACAACGGGACAGCCCCATAAGGATTCGCTCATGTGCCAGCGAATATCACGCAGAATGTTTCTCATTGCCCCATGTGACAAGTGGAAACGACAGCAGTCCAGAAGACAAAATCAACAGCACGCACACGCATGCATGCGTAACGCCGCTGCCAAAATATCGACTCAGCAATCGATTACAGTACAATTACAGTTCATCGTCTATGGAAGCGACAGTCACTGGAAAAACCAGCAGTTGAACACACATTACTGCATAAGGGAAACCAGCTACTTTCAAGGCCGGTCGCCCGCCATTTTTTCTGAACATGCAGTTCATAACAAAAACCACAGCGGACGATACAAACGCATTCCATTGGAAATCCCAAGCTCATAGTGTCGCGCTCAGCAGCTTGGCGACAGAACAATGTTCTACAGTCCAAAACGAGGAAAATGCATAAGCAAACCGTAGCCAGAAGCAACCACAGCAACAACAACAACAACAAAACATCAAGGTCTTAACGGATCGCCTCCCTGTCAGGCATATTGTGCTGAAAGTCCCGTGTTATTAATAACTTTCTGCGTATGCCATCTTGTTTTGAGAAAATATAACCTTTACGTCCCAATGGTGCACAGCCTCACAACATGTTCCCCAAATATTGTAATGGGGGTGTATTCATCAATTATGGATATAATATTCCGCTGACATTTATAGCTTGATGTTTTTGCAGCCACATCCTAAGCCAGCATGGTTATTGTTGCACAATTCACATCTCCAGTGTAAACCAAGAATGTTAACATTCGATTGATTTTGGACAGGCGAAGTAAGGAATTATCCCTCAACCGCGCCGTCTTACACAGGAAGTTTAAACGTCATCGCGATAAACCATTCTATGACGCTGACCTCTAGACCCAGTACTAGAGCATGTTACTTGGCGGTGTCATATACAGGGTGTATCTTTTAATGACTGTGCAGTGTTTGGAAATATTGCGGGTCCAAGTTTTGTATTTACCTATTATGTTGCATGAACTTCACAGAGGGTGAATACAAAATTTGGACCTGTAATATTTTCAAACACTCCACAGTCATTAAAAATACACCCTAAACGACGAAACTACACGTCCCTCAGATCTCTTAGTTAGTAAGATAATATATTTAGCCCTCTCGTAGAAGGGCAAAAAATAGGAGGTTTCGTGTACTAGTTGTGCATGTTAAAAATCCCATGGCAGTTGGAAATCGCCAACAGTAGGCTTTCAGGCTACTGCTCTGGCAAAGCTGTTAGGAAAGAAAACCTAGCCACGGGTAGACAAAGCCTGTTACCTGAGATGGAACCTGTCTGGAGGAAGTCAACCTGACACAAATGTATGATGACGTCGAACACACTGACCTTAGAGGTCAAAACTTGTTGTGACGCACTTCCGTCGAAAGTGGAAAGAAGAAGAAGTAGAAAAAAACATATGGCGGTGTTAAAACCCCAGCCAAGTATTTAGTTCATTAAGTAATTAAATTGTTGTGATGTGATTCGTATATTGAAACTAATATTGATTGCAAATCAAGTGTTAAAATGAAAGAACAATGGCTTTTGCCAACAGAGCAATCTGGACATTTTGAGGGAGTCAGGTTATCAAAGACAACTTATCACAAACATCAGAAAGGGGCAGTTTACCGTACACATTATGAGAAGACACAAACTGAAACATGTTGTGACAACTGGAAATATTTGTGAAAAGATAGATAGAGGAATACAGCCAGAGAAAATTCTTAACAGTCTTGTGTCATGGCGCCGAAGGGAGTCAGCACATGTGATGATACACATAGTTGGAGATCGAAAGATTTGAAGAAGCATGGGCGCCCACGCAAGTCGGCAACCAACTGGATGATGACTGATACACATGTACATCTTATTTATAATTTTTCTCCCGTTGGTGTACCCCCGTTGTTAGGACGATACGCTGAAAATGGCTTTAACGCGGTTGGAGAAGGGTTCCACACCAGCTCTAGTCGTTCTCTACAGAAGAAGAGACTGACCACCGATCCTTCAAGTACTCAGGCGTACAAAATATGATGATCCTAACACTTGGCTTACCTACAGAAGGTTACCGATAGGGGCTTTTGATGCCCTTCCTTGCAACAATGAAAGGACTGGCCTGTCTCTAGGGGCTGGGGTGGACTTTGTCGACAATGAAATAACCAAAATTACGTTTGTGTCATTTCAGTTGTTTTAAGGGTTTGTCTCTTGGTGTTGTTTTCAGAAAGCAATGACAAAACTACTGAAGGTAAACTTGTCAAGAAATCACAATCAGCCAAATAATGCCGGGGTTGACAACAACGTCCTATAAAAGGATATGCAACTAACTTTTACTTGTTGTTTTCTTATGAAAGCTTGTCGCCGCAACAGCCTCTGTTTTAGCTGTAAACTGTCATTATGTAAAACTGCTTTGCTCTACGCTATGTTCAGTTATGAAAGTGAGACACTTGTGATTTTGTTATTGTAGCTATTTCTCCTTATTGCATGGCTATTGCGACTACCTCATTGGTGTATTGATTAGGTTCACCTGGACTACATCAGTACCATCCCAGCAGACGGCGTGATAGTGTCTCCAGCATGAATCACGCAAAAGTGGGGGGGGGGGGGGGGGTCTCTGTGACGATCTCGTGGTGAAGCGGGTGGGTTCAGGCAACGAAACCATCCTTGGTCTGGACTGTGCCAGGCTCGTAGATCCAGTACTAAAACACGTTGCATGTCTTTTGCAAGACGTTGCGATCAACCCCAGGTTAATTTTATAGGCAATTTTACATTCAGTAGTTTGCCAGGAAGAGAGGCAAGGAGAGCTCAAAAGAGACGATGCTGGACAGTTTGACATCATGGTATGGGGGAACATCGGTATCAGACAGGTGTAGCAACACAAGAAACTGATACTAATGTTTCTACTTATCCTTTACAGGACGTAGCAGTCAACCCCAGCATGTTTTGGATGTTCGTCATTCTGGGCAAGTTTACGTTCAGTAGTTTGCCATTGCTTTTTGAACGTCCGGAACCCATACCATTTCATGAAAAAACAACACAGCTGTGTTTCGAACTCGGGTATGTGGGATTACGAACTGCGTCCTTCACCTATTCGCCACGGAGCAGATTCTTGGTTTGCAACTGATACTAGTTAATCAATTAATTAGTTAAGAGTTAATCCGTCTCCAGAAATCCCTCTGCAGTCGATAGGTCATAAAACGCCGAGCTCGGCAATCTCGAAGCAACTGCTTAAAACCTATCATTAAGTAAATGTGTTTTAAGCTGCCAGGCAAGAAATCGTGCAATATATTGTTTGTGTCTACTGTGTTTAAATTCACTATGGCAATAAATTGTTTTGGAGATGTTAAAAGGCAATATATCTACAGACTCCATACCTGCTCATTTGAACTATAATTTTAACGTGATTTTTTTTTTCTCGCTTTGAGCTCAAGCGTAGTCATAGATGTGTTACGATTTCTAGTGACTGATTTTTGGGTGTGGATTAGTGCTCCCTATTACCAGCGTCCCTCGCTATCAGGCGAACCCACTCCGACTTCTGAGGTATTTGTAATTTACGTCCCCAAGTCAAGGACGAGAAGTCAAAATTTTAGTTCAAATGACCAGTATATCGGTAGAACCCGCTACCACGTATCGGCACACCGGATGTTAAAGAACGAGTGTTCTTAACCACTGGGCCATGCTAGCCTCCCAATGTGACATATTCCTGGTATATTCAATAAGGTCCCAACACACTCGTCACATCACTGACGTCAGCGCTATTCTTATCCGTGTGTAGACTGCACGCAGAGTTACGCGCCACATTTTGTTCATGGCTCCTGTATTCAACTGATTCCGTGCCAAGAATGGTGCACTATAAAATGAACAAGTATTATAATGTAAATTTCTGTTCACTGAGCAGTGAAACTGCTGGAGATACCTCGAAACAAAACAAACATCACGATGACCCTATTGTGGCGATATATCGTCCTTCTGTCCAAATTGCAGGTCACATGTGGCGATATATTATCCTTTGCCATTGAAACACTTAAATTCAATTCACTAAGGGAATACCTTGTTTTGAATTCTCCACATTCCTCTTAAAAACTGCATCTGAACTGCTTCCAGTTTGTAGTTTAGATTAGTTTAGTCTAGTCAACAGATCAACATCACGGCACACGGTTTAACCCATAAGTGCCCCGTTCTACTTCTAACTCAAGCCTGAGTCCGGAGAAACTCAGCTCAGTGCACGAACTCCGAAGCACCGGCGAGGATCCTGAAAATATTTTGGGTAGATTTTTAACTCGAAATTTTGCATGGGCAGCGCCGTTAAGCCATACTTTTTCGATTTCCATCTGCCAAGGGGTGTTTTACGTGCGCAACAATACACACGGGCGTCCGATCTCACTACCCAGAGACCAGGGGACATTTTGTTATTAGAAGTCCACGTGAAAAAGTCCTGGCCCTCACCGGAGCTTGAACCCGGGACTCCAGCACTCTAGGCGGACACCATATCTCTAGACCACTCAGTCACCCACGGGCCCATGAGCATTGGCTGTTTCAGTTTATAATATCCATTATGTAGCATCGATACAGACAATTGTCCAGCATCCACACAGACCGTTGTCCAGCATCCACACAGACCGTTGTCCAGCATCCACACAGACAGTTGTCCAGCATCCACACAGACCGCTGTCCTGCATCCACACAGATCGTTGTCCTGCATCCACACAGACTATTATCCAGCATCCAAACAGACCGTTGTCCAGCATCCACACAAACCGTTGTCCAGCATCCACACATACCATTGTCCAGCATCCATACAAACCGTTGTCCAGCATCCACACAAACCTTTGTCTAGCATCCACACAGACTGTTGTCCAGCATCCACACAGACCGTTGTCCAGCATCCACACAGACTGTTGTCCAGCATCCACACAGACTGTTGTCCAGCATCCACACAGACCGTTGTCCAGCATCCACACAGATCGTTGTCCACGTCTTGGCCCGTCCTGGGTATATGGTGTTGTTACCATGTTTGTCCAGACCAGTCGACACTCAGTGGCTGGCGTGGTTAATTAACCGGCCGGCCGCCATTACTTCCAAGAACATTTTCTTGTACCCATTGTTCCACTCCCTCAACTCACAAGGAATGTTCGAAACTCGCGTCTGTAGCTTAGGGGGTTAGTGATCGCAGTTTCACAACTCCCTGACATAGCGAGTCGAGAATTGGAAATCATCCGCAGGCCATTTGCGAGCAAATCGTTTTTCCTTGATTTAGTTTGTATGAAAAGAACAAATGCATCCATACGACAAGAACTGAATTTTGAAGATGGTTGGCTACTAAAGACGATAAAACACACAAATTTGAAATATTTTGGTCACTTGAAACATCATGAAAGTTTGGAGAGAACAATAATGGAAGGGTATATGCCTAGGAAGAGAGGAAGAGGAAGGCCAAAGAGAAGATGGGTGCAGGATGTGGCAGATGATGTCCAGATTGGTGTATCGGACATCTTGCTTATAATCGAGAGGTTTTCCGGAAGGTTGTTATAGGAGCGAGGTTCTGCAAAGGACATGCTACTGAATGTATGAAGATGGTTGGAGCGTGGGCTGTTCGGACAGCAATAGCAAAGAACTAAACATAAAATTGCGTGGTAAATCTCAAACAGCCAATAAATGCTGGGATTGACCGCTACGTCCTTCAAATGACACGCAACTAGCGTGTAACTGGAGGTCATTAATTGTACTCATTAGCCTCCCACACTAAAATGCCATGCCGTGACAAGATCCGGGAATTCAATAAGGGCGAATACAAACAGGTCGAGAACAATACTGCATCTCTGCGTGCAGGCAAACTGACTCACTTGTCAATGGATGAGTCAGCGCGGAACAGAAAGGATCGGTTCCGTCAAGCAAAACAACTGGCAATAAATAAAATATAGAATAAACAAAGACAATAAACTGAAACTTATTCCCATATCTAGTATGTCATAACTTCAGAATCAAAAAAGATCCCACTTTGTTTTCTTAAATTTTTTTATAAAAATTGATAGAATTGATATCAAAAGAAAGCTGTAAATTTCAATGACATGACATTCTGATGATGAAATGAAAATGTTAAAATTTATTTCAGTAAAATTAGTTAACCTAAACAATCCTTAAAATATTTTATAAGCGTGTCTGGAAGAGAATATGTAAGCGTCAGTGGGTGTGTACATGAAAGTTTACAGAGAACACAGACTTACCTGAAGCAATTCACTGAAGAAATAAGTCGAAATGGTTTGTAGTAGATAAGATATCCAAGATGGAGAAGACAGTTCTACTGTCGGGTGCCTTGCTCATACCAATGCAGGACTGTTGCATGACGGTCCGGGCAGAGAAAACGCATGATAATGATATGTCATTGACGTCACCGATACCGCAGCTGAGGCACAGCTTATCGATCTGTCTCCTCTCTCGCCAGGTTCCAACAGGGAGGCGAGCAGATGGATGGCTGAGGTGACTGTGTCCCCGCTTGACCTCTCTTTCCCTGGTTCCTGTCGCTGTGTAGGAATGGGTTGGGGGTGAGGGAGGAGGATGGCATGCCAGTGTTGATTTCAAGGATAAATGATGGTTGTTAATGGGTGTGTTCCGGTTTGTGTCAGGGATTGGATAAATGGGCAGATTGCTGTAACAAAATGGGCAGATCTTTGCAGCAAAATAAGTTGATCGTTGCAGCAAAATGGACAGATCGTTGCAACAAAATAAGCTGATCGTTGCAGCAAAATGGACAGATCGTTGCAACAAAATAAGCTGATCGTCGCAGGAAAATTGGCAGATCGTTGCTAAAAACAGGTACGTTGTTGCGAGAGAAAAAAAGGTACATCCTTGCAACAAGATCGGGTGCACGATAATAAGATTGCAAGAGAAATAACAGAATGTTAAATGTGCAATTGTAGAGAACTAGAATAATGTGTAGATTTATTGTCGGAGATGTGCTAAAACAGATCATGTAGATTGTAGTAAATAGTGGAATTAGCATCATCTGCATCTTCCCTCTATCCTCTATTGCCGCAAAGGCCCTCAAGCAACTCGCTGCAAGCCCTCCTATATTTTGCTCTCTCCTGCAGCTTCCTCGGTGTCTTCCCTGTTCTATTCATCTCTGTAATTATCTCCGTGTGTTTTTCGGTCTCCCATTATTTCGCTTGCGTTGTGGGTTCCAGACAATACAGTGTCTAGTTATACTGTCCTCAGGTTTTCTATATGTGTGCCCTACCCAGCGCCAGCATCTTTCACTCGCCTCTCGGTTCATGGGATTTGTTCAGCTCTCTTCTTGAGCCCTACATTGGTGGTTCTGTCATACGATTGTATTGCCACAATTCTGCGCAGGCACCAGTTAGTGAATGATTGTAGTTTCTTAGCACTTCTTGTAGTTGTTCAACGTGTTCTTGACCGACATAGTAATACCGATTTCACACCGGAGTTAACCATTCTTCGTCATGTGTCAGTCACTCAGTATAGCCTCAGTCATGTGTCAGTCACCCAATGTAGCCTCATTCATGTGTCAGTCACCAATTGTAGCCTCCCTCATTCATGTGTCAGTCACCCAGTGTAGCCTCCCTCAGTCATGTGTCAGTCACCCAGTGTAGCCTCAGTCATGTGTCAGTCACTCAGTGTAGCCTCAGTCATGTGTCAGTCACCCAATGTAGCCTCATTCATGTGTCAGTCACCAATTGTAGCCTCCCTCATTCATGTGTCAGTCACCAATTGTAGCCTCCCTCATTCATGTGTCAGTCACACAGTGTAGCCTCCCTCATTCATGTGTCAGTCACCCAGTGTAGCCTCCCTCAGTCATGTGTCAGTCACCCAGTGTAGCCTCCCTCAGTCATGTGTCAGTCACTCAGTGTAGCCTCCCTCAGTCATGTGTCAGTCACCCAGTGTAGCCTCCCTCAGTCATGTGTCAGTCACCCAGTGTAGCCTCCCTCATTCATGTGTCAGTCACCCAGTGTAGCCTCCCTCAGTCATGTGTCAGTCACCCAGTGTAGCCTCCCTCATTCATGTGTCAGTCACCCAGTGTAGCCTCCCTCATTCATGTGTCAGTCACTCAGTGTAGCCTCCCTCAGTCATGTGTCAGTCACCCAGTGTAGCCTCCCTCAGTCATGTGTCAGTCACCCAGTGTAGCCTCCCTCATTCATGTGTCAGTCACTCAGTGTAGCCTCCCTCAGTCATGTGTCAGTCACCCAGTGTAGCCTCTATCATGTGTCAGTCACCCAGTGTAGCCTCCCTCAGTCATGTGTCAGTCACCCAGTGTAGCCTCTATCATGTGTCAGTCACCCAGTGTAGCCTCCCTCAGTCATGTGTCAGTCACCCAGTGTAGCCTCTATCATGTGTCAGTCACCCAGTGTAGCCTCCCTCAGTCATGTGTCAGTCACCCAGTGTAGCCTCCCTCATTCATGTGTCAGTCACCCAGTGTAGCCTCCCTCAGTCATGTGTCAGTCACCCAGTGTAGCCTCCCTCAGTCATGTGTCAGTCACCCAGTGTAGCCTCCCTCAGTCATGTGTCAGTCACCCAGTGTAGCCTCTATCATGTGTCAGTCACCCAGTGTAGCCTCCCTCAGTCATGTGTCAGTCACCCAGTGTAGCCTCTATCATGTGTTAGTCACCCAGTGTAGCCTCCCTCATTCATGTGTCAGTCACCCAGTGTAGCCTCCCTCAGTCATGTGTCAGTCACCCAGTGTAGCCTCCCTCATTCATGTGTCAGTCACCCAGTGTAGCCTCCCTCATTCATATGTCAGTCACCCAGTGTAGCCTCCCTCAGTCATGTGTCAGTCACCCAGTGTAGCCTCCCTCATTCATGTGTCAGTCACCCAGTGTAGCCTCCCTCAGTCATGTGTCAGTCACCCAGTGTAGCCTCTATCATGTGTCAGTCACCCAGTGTAGCCTCCCTCAGTCATGTGTCAGTCACCCAGTGTAGCCTCCCTCATTCATGTGTCAGTCACCCAGTGTAGCCTCCCTCATTCATGTGTCAGTCACCCAGTGTAGCCTCCCTCATTCATGTGTCGGTCACCCAGTGTAGCCTCCCTCAGTCATGTGTCAGTCACCCAGTGTAGCCTCCCTCATTCATGTGTCAGTCACCCAGTGTAGCCTCCCTCATTCATATGTCAGTCACCCAGTGTAGCCTCCCTCAGTCATGTGTCAGTCACCCAGTGTAGCCTCCCTCATTCATGTGTCAGTCACCCAGTGTAGCCTCCCTCATTCATGTGTCAGTCACCCAGTGTAGCATCCCTCATTCATATGTCAGTCACCCAGTGTAGCCTCCCTCAGTCATGTGTCAGTCACCCAGTGTAGCCTCTATCATGTGTCAGTCACCCAGTGTAGCCTCCCTCAGTCATATGTCAGTCACCCAGTGTAGCCTCTATCATGTGTCAGTCACCCAGTGTAGCCTCCCTCAGTCATGTGTCAGTCACCCAGTGTAGCCTCCCTCATTCATGTGTCAGTCACCCAGTGTAGCCTCCCTCAGTCATGTGTCAGTCACCCAGTGTAGCCTCCCTCAGTCATGTTTCAGTCACCCAGTGTAGCCTCCCTCATTCATATGTCAGTCACCCAGTGTAGCCTCCCTCATTCATATGTCAGTCACCCAGTGTAGCCTCTATCATGTGTCAGTCACCCAGTGTAGCCTCCCTCAGTCATGTGTCAGTCACCCAGTGTAGCCTCCATCATGTGTCAGTCACCCAGTGTAGCCTCCCTCAGTCATGTGTCAGTCACCCAGTGTAGCCTCTATCATGTGTCAGTCACCCAGTGTAGCCTCCCTCAGTCATGTGTCAGTCACCCAGTGTAGCCTCCCTCATTCATGTGTCAGTCACCCAGTGTAGCCTCCCTCATTCATGTGTCAGTCACCCAGTGTAGCCTCCCTCAGTCATGTGTCAGTCACCCAGTGTAGCCTCCCTCATTCATGTGTCAGTCACCCAGTGAAGCCTCCCTCAGTCATGTGTCAGTCACCCAGTGTAGCCTCCCTCAGTCATGTGTCAGTCACCCAGTGTAGCCTCCCTCAGTCATGTGTCAGTCACCCAGTGTAGCCTCCCTCAGTCATGTGTCAGTCACTCAGTGTAGCCTCCCTCAGTCATGTGTCAGTCGCTCAGTGTAGCCTCCCTCATTCATGTGTCAGTTACCCAGTGTAGCCTCCCTCAGTCATGTGTCAGTCACCCAGTGTAGCCTCCCTCAGTCATGTGTCAGTCACTCAGTGTAGCCTCCCTCAGTCATGTGTCAGTTACCCAGTGAAGCCTCCCTCATTCATGTGTCAGTCACCCAGTGTAGCCTCCCTCAGTCATGTGTCAGTCACCCAGTGTAGCCTCTATCATGTGTCATTCACTCAGTGTAGCCTCCCTCAGTCATGTGTCAGTCACTCAGTGTAGCCTCCCTCAGTCACGTGTCAGTCACCCAGTGTAGCCTCCCTCAGTCATGTGTCAGTCACCCAGTGTAGCCTCCCTCAGTCATGTGTCAGTCACTCAGTGTAGCCTCCCTCATTCATATGTCAGTTACCCAGTGAAGCCTCCCTCATTCATGTATCAGTCACTCAGTGTAGCCTCCCTCAGTCATGTGTCAGTCACTCAGTGTAGCCTCCCTCAGTCATGTGTCAGTCACTCAGTGTAGCCTCCCTCAGTCATGTGTCAGTCACTCAGTGTAGCCTCCTTCAGTCATGTGTCAGTCACTCAGTGTAGCCTCCCTCATTCATATGTCAGTTACCCAGTGAAGCCTCCCTCAGTCATGTGTCAGTCACTCAGTGTAGCCTCCCTCAGTCATGTGTCAGTCACTCAGTGTAGCCTCCCTCAGTCATGTGTCAGTTACCCAGTGAAGCCTCCCTCATTCATGTGTCAGTCACCCAGTGTAGCCTCCCTCAGTCATGTGTCAGTCACCCAGTGTAGCCTCCCTCAGTCATGTGTCAGTCACCCAGTGTAGCCTCTATCATGTGTCATTCACTCAGTGTAGCCTCCCTCAGTCATGTGTCAGTCACTCAGTGTAGCCTCCCTCAGTCACGTGTCAGTCACCCAGTGTAGCCTCCCTCAGTCATGTGTCAGTCACCCAGTGTAGCCTCCCTCAGTCATGTGTCAGTCACCCAGTGTAGCCTCCCTCATTCATGTGTCAGTTACCCAGTGAAGCCTCCCTCATTCATGTGTCAGTTACCCAGTGAAGCCTCCCTCATTCATGTGTCAGTTACCCAGTGAAGCCTCCCTCATTCATGTGTCAGTCACCCAGTGTAGCCTCCCTCAGTCATGTGTCAGTCACCCAGTGTAGCCTCTATCATGTGTCATTCACTCAGTGTAGCCTCCCTCATTCATGTGTCATTCACTCAGTGTAGCCTCCCTCATTCATGTGTCATTCACTCAGTGTAGCTTGACATCACATCATAACCTCAGCTCACTGACCTGACATAATTGCTTAATGAGAACACACCAGTAACATAATATGTAGGGCGTGTATTGATTCAGGTTTACACACACTGACATCTCTTTGTGTGTACACATCTGGTTCTCCAGAAGTCTATCTTGCTTGATCTTTACAAGGAGATTGGATGACTTGTGGCGGTATCGGTGTGCGATACTGTGTGTTTGAGAAACATATGATTGATACAGGCATTGATAGTTCACCTTGGGAGCTAGTCGCCGCTGATCGTCATTGCTTGGAGTGCAAAGATCAAAATTAAATGAAGACAAAGGAGAACATGGTTGCATATCGGTCACAGAGTTTCTGAGACGTCAGATGGTTCGTGATGGTTGAAAAGACCATGTGTTCACACGCATCCTTGTCAACGAGCATTACCGCGTGAATGTGTCTCTTCAGTCACATTCGCTACCGCCATTAGTTGTAGTTATAATACCTGTTTTAAACATATTATAACAAACTATCGTCTGTTAAGACGGCAATGGGGCAGTGTGAAAATCATACCGGCTCACTGCATCAACATGAAACGTCAATATACACGGAGCTGAAGAGAGGAATTAAACAAACTATCCATTTCATTAGGAGAACTCATCTAACAAACATCAAAAAGTCAAGAACCAACATCACAATACTCGGATCATTTGCATACACGCTCCGTCCTCATATTCAACAGCCAGTGAAGAATCCCAATACTAATGATAACATTTGCAATCTGATTATGCCTTTCCTGGTATAATTAAGCGTGGACAGATCCCCTGGTCACTCCCTACAGTACCATTCTCCCAAGGCCATGATGATCTGTCTGTTCTTTCAAACTATACACACGATCCCAAATAATCCCCACCATACCCGCCTTACCGTGCACTAGTACCCCATTAAGAAGTGGAGATCCAGCCATTCTGTCCCACTACTCATTTCCCAACACACCAGCATACTCTGGAGAAAAGATCCAACGGATGTTCCCTATTTATTATTTTTAAATGAGTCGTGCCACTCTGCACGAAGCATACCCGTTTTCACATCACAGAAAACCATCATGAGAAATCATCATCATCATCATCAAGTGCCATGCCGGCTGGCGTAGGCGTTCATGACTTTCAGCAGATCTCGGTCTTTGGTTTTCTGGATCAACTCTGCTGATGATATTCCTCCATCCCACAGTCTCAATCCACCCAGCATCATTTCTCTTGGTCTGCCTCTCCGTTTTTTCCCCTCGATCTTTCCAGTTGTCACGATGTTTTCCAATGCCTCTATTCTCATCACATGACCAAAGAAAGCTGTTTGTCTCTTTCTTATCGCTGTATATAATGGTCTAGTTCAGGGGTGGGCAAACTACGGCCCGCGGGCCGCATGCGGTCCGCCACCTGATTTTATGCGGCCCGCGAGGGCATTTAGGAATAACAATTTTTACTTCGTTTTTAAGTTATTTTGTTGAATTTTAAAGAATTTCATGTACCGTTATGATTGTTTCAACATTTTTTTAATAAGATTTCTTTCTAATTATCAATTTTTGTAAACAGTCCTTGGCCTTCATAATGTAATGCTTCTTCTTCTTCTCCTTCTTCTTTCGTTCGCCTTAAATACTATAACTGCAATGTTGCCTCTTGTGTGAATTTAACTGTCCTTTTTAGTTCACTCAGCAGTCCATAGAGTTTATCTTCCACTGTCGTCACCAATCTTGAATCTTGTATACATGTGGTTGCTTAATCTATTGTGTCCTGTTCTGAGGAGCAGAATAATGACTTGTTCTGGTCTGTCCATAACGTGGTAGTCGTCTTGAGCTGGTTAAGGTGGCTTTCTGACTGATTTGATCATTCTTTTCTTTTGGTGGTAACGGGCACATCAGGCTGTTCTTCATTTGCTCCTTCCTTAGCCAATCGATCAGTTCTGTTGTTTCCGGGTACTCTACAGTGGGATGGTATCCACTGTATGGCGACCTTATGCTGGCTGCTAAGTTCAAAAAGTAGTGTCCTTAATACTGGCAATTTCCAAGACATCATTTCGTTTTCGTTGAGGTGAGTTTCTTGCAAGCAACATACGCTTACCTTTTCTTGGTCCAAGATGTTTTCTAGTTCTATTGTTTTGTTGATGAATCCCTCCGCATTCCAGAGCATTAGTTTTAGTCTTTATTTGGTATGGCCAGACGCTCTATTCTCAGGTCCCCTGGCTCCACAGGACATCTGAAAAGGACCTCCAGTAGTTGTGGTTGGAATCTTTCGAGGCATATGGCCCGGCACTGCACCTGCCTGGGGGTCCAAAGTAGGGTGAGCACCGTAACATTTAGCCGTAGTCGACATATTTCATTGCGCGTGATTGGTGGCATCCTGATTTCTGTGGTGCGCCTCCTGGCTGGTTGCCTCCGTCTTCAGCACCTTTCCTTTACTAGAGCAGACTGTGGTCTTACTCGAGTTTAGGTGTATAAGTACGCACACACATGTCTGCGCATGCACGTACGAGCATACACATCTAGAGCGTTCTGTATATTTCTCGGCGCCAGTGAATCGCCGCCGCCCCTTCTCCTGTTAGTTAAAACAGTTCCGCCACGAGAAGGCCAGGAGTTGGACTTCTGCTGCATAGGTGATGAATGCACGAGCCATTAGGGTATTTATGCAAGGTTGGGCGTTCACCCCAACCCGGCCCCTGGCTACATACAGCAACATTTGGAACCATGTTATGCTAAAATGCGAATTTATCGATTTATATGGAGAAATATTTATCGACATGAAAAATTTAATAAGGATGATTTTATGAAACACAGATATTTCTCCGGTGAATAAAATGATTTATTTTGCAAGAAAATATTAAATTTAAAAGTATTTTGCTGTTTTAAATTATTTCCACATTTACAATGTTCAAAATTAATTTATTTGTTGTAGTAGTCTTGATATATTTCTGAAATTTATTCTGAGTTTACTACTTGTTTTCCGAATATTTTATTCTCACACACAGCCGGAAGTAGGTTTTGTTTCATTTCCGTTTTAAAGTTTTGTACAGTTCTAACTGTTCGAATTTTATTTAAAAAATGAGTGTCAATAACAAACGTAAGGTTGAAGATGAATGCCGTGTTGTTAATTATGAATGGACAACTAAGCACTGTTTTATAAAAGTTGGTAGCAAATCAGTTTGCTTGCTGTGTCGTGAGTCAGTGGCTGTCTTCAAGGAGTACAATTGAAAAAGACATTATCAAACAAAATATTCCGATTTCGGATACAATTTAACAACCGAAGGGAGGGAAATGAAATGCCTTGAGTTGGTGAAAAATTTTGGAGAAACAGTAAACTGTTTTCACTAAACAGCCTTGAATTCAAGATGCAGCAACAGAAGCTAGTCTTGTGCTGTCACACAGAATTGTAAAACAGAACAAGCCATTTTCTGATGACGAGTTCATCATCAAAGAATGTTTGCTAGATGCAGCAAACATTATGTGCCCAAAACAAACCAAAAAAAAAAAAAAAAAAAAAAAAATCTGACAACATTACTTTATCCAGGAGAATTGTGGTCAGACGTGTTGATAAGATAAGTGACAATGTTATGCATAAACTTCAAGATGTAAGTAAACAATTTTTGTGGTAGTCTCTTTCATTGGATGAGAGTACCGATGTACATGATACTGCCCAATTATTGATATTTATACGTGGAATAAACACTTCTTTCAAACTCACTGAAGAGTTATTGAGTGTTGAGTCACTCAAAGACACAACCACAGGCCATGATATATTCAATACTTTTACTAACTGTATTGAAAGAACTTGGTTAGTTCGGAACAAGATGGCAAGTGTTACAACTGACGGAGCTCGTGCTTTGACTGGGAAAAATGTAGGTCTGGTAAAGTTGATAAGTGATAAGATTAAAGCAGAATATCTAGACCACACATTATTACCACTTCACTGTGTGATTTATCAAGAATGTCTGTGAAAAACTGTTTTGAATATCAAGCATGTTATTGACCCAATTGTCAATGTCATTAACCTCATCAGATCAAGAGGACATAATCACATACAGTTCAAGGCATTACTTGACGATTTGGAAACTGAACAATCCGATGTCCTGTACCACACCAGTGTTCGATGGCTGAGTATCGGCAAGATGTTGAGGCGAGTATGGGAACTCAGAGAAGAAATAGTGATGTTCCTAGAGATGAGGGGCATTGAATGTGACTTTAATACTAATATTGTCAATAAAGAGTGGAAGTTAGACTTTATGTTTGCCATAGAAATTATGGAAAAGTTAAATGAACTGAATTGACAAACTTCAGGGCAATGGTGTGTTCGCACATGAATTGTATGTACATTTAAAATCATTTCAGGCAAAACTCTCACTGTACTCCAGACAAGCAAGTGAAAAAGATTTTGTCACTTCCCTTTGCTGAAACAAGAAACCATTTCTGGTGAAATGACTGAAAAGTACAAAGCCCAATTAGATGCACTGATTGAAGAATTTGGATGGAGATTCCAAGATTTCAAGAACGCAGAGCCACAGTTCAATATTCTCAGTTCCCCTTTCAGTGCAGAAGCTGATACAGCCACAGAGGATATACAGTTGGAGCTGCTTGACTTAGAAGCAGATCATGACCTGAAAGAGAAATTCAAGTCAGATGGTTTGCTGGATTTCTATGGATCTTTATCACAAGAATCATTTCCCAACTTAAAAAACTTTGCAGCTAAACTTTTATCATTGTTTGGATCAACATACATTTGCGAACAAGCATTCTCTTCCTTGAAGATCAACAAATCTAAGAGTAGGTCTTTATTGTCGGACTGCAACTTGCATGCTGTCATGCGAATTTAAACAAGTAAACTTGCTTCAGATTTCAAGAATATTGTCAAAAAGTGCAAGCAGTTACATACATCTCATTAGAAATCAACAATTGTAGTGACAGTGTAGTCGGTTTGTGTCTAAATTAAAGCCATTGATAGATAATAAAGAATATTTGTTATAAAAACATGTAAAATCTTGTTAACAAATTAGTAACAGTTTTTGTCCATATTGTCAAATATAATGTATAAGTATATAAGTAAAATAACATTGCAATCATTACTTATTTATACTGCTTAATAACCTATAAATAATTAATAATTACTTATTGTGATAGGTTGCTGTAAGCAAAATGGACATTTTATACAACATACATACATACATACATACATACATACATACATACATACATACATACATACATACATACATACATACATACATACATACATACATACATACATACATACATACATACATACATACATACATACATACATACATACATACATACATACATACATACATACATACATACATACATACATACATACATACATACATACATACATACATACATACATACATACATACATACATACATACATACATACATACATACATACATACATACATACATACATACATACATACATACATACATACATACATACATACATACATACATACATACATACATACATACATACATACATACATACATACATACATACATACATACATACATACATACATACATACATACATACATACATACATACATACATACATACATACATACATACATACATACATACATACATACATACATACATACATACATACATACATACATACATACATACATACATACATACATACATACATACATACATACATACATACATACATACATACATACATACATACATACATACATACATACATACATACATACATACATACATACATACATACATACATACATACATACATACATACATACATACATACATACATACATACATACATACATACATACATACATACATACATACATACATACATACATACATACATACATACATACATACATACATACATACATACATACATACATACATACATACATACATACATACATACATACATACATACATACATACATACATACATACATACATACATGCGGCCTGCCAATAGCCTTACATTTGTCAATGCGGCCCTACGCACAAAAAGTTTGCCCACTCTTGCCCTAGTCCTTACTTGCCCACTATGCATCCGTCCTGTTGATTTCCAACTTTGGTATTCAAGTCACCCATTATGATAGTTACTTCAGAATTCTTGCATTTCTTGACGGCTTTCTCTAAATCACTATACAATGCATCAATGCTGTCATCCCTACTGTCTGCTGTTGGTGCATAAACTTGTATGACGTTGACATCAAAAGGTCTTCCACTCAACTTCACCAGTAACACTCTGTCTGATACATTCCAATATCCTTTGATCGATTTTGCTCTCTGTGTATCCATTATAATTGCCACTTCTCGCTGATGTTTCTCTCCACCAGAATAGATTATTCTATATTCCTCAGATGTCATAATGCCAATTCCTGTCCATCTGGTCTCACATACACCTAACAGGTTAATGTTTAATCTTCTCATTTCATTCTTAATGTTATCAAATTTCCCATCCCCACTCATAGTTCTTAAATTCCAAGTTCCTACTTTCAATGTTGATATTCTTTTGCTGTGTATATGCTGCGAACAGTTATTGAACGTGCTATAGAAGTAAACAAGGATATACATCTTTGCTTTATTGACTACACAAAGGCTTTTTATAGAGTTAGACATTTCAACATGGTGGATATGCTTGCAGATCTACAAATTGATGGGAAAGACATTAGACTTATAAAAAACATATATTGGAAACAGCAAGCTGCCATAAAGATTGACAATGAAGTGGGACAATATCAACCTATTAAGAGAGGTGTTAGGCAGGGATGTGTAATGTCTCCAGATCTTTTTTCCCTATACAGTGAAAATATTTTCAGAAATGTAGAAGACATAAATGGAATCAGCATTGGAGGACGAAACATAAATAACATTAGATATGCATATGATACAGTATTGATTGCAGACAATGCACAGGATCTGCAACAATTAGTAGGCGCGGTTGTTGTCCACAGTGAGCAGCTGGGGTTGGAGTTAAATTGTAAGAAGACACAGGTTATGGTCGTCACTAGGAAGAACGAAGTACCAAAATGTAATATACAAGTAAATGGGAATATTCTTCAATAAGTGAATCGGTACAATTATCTCGGAACAGTCATAACATCTGATGGGAGATGCCTTGAAGAGATTAAAGCAAGAATCGCCATGGCGAAAGTAGCCTTTAGCGAGATGAAAAACATTCTGACCAATAAAAAGATGTCAATTGAAACGAGAAAAAGAGTGTTGAGGGAATACATAGAACCTGTTCTTTTGTACGGATGTGAAACTTGGACAATGTGCAGTCAAGCTGAAAAACATCTGATGGCTGCAGAAATGTGGTTTCTGAGGAAAATGCAAAGAATACCATGGGCAGATAGAAAAACCAATGACCAAGTACTACAGGAGACAAATGAAAATAGTAGATTGATTAGAGAAATTAGACGTAGATAGTCAAAATTTTTTGGACATGTTATGAGAAGAAATGGATTGGAGAACTTGGTGACAACTGGCAAGATTGAAGGAAACAGACCAAGAGGCAGACCGAGAGGAAAATACCTGGATGGCTTGGCCACATGGCATGGACGAGACAGGAACACTGAGCTGATCCACGTCACTGGTGATCGAGTGAAATGGCGAGTCATTACCGCCCACGCTTTCCGGCATGGCACATGATTGATTGATTGATTCTTTTGCACCCAGTCGCCTGATGACGGTCTGGAATCACCTGGTGCACATGACTACCCCTACCGGGCGAGGCTGCTCCTATGGAGCACCCATTTACGTTGTTTCTCTGATTATCGATAAGACTGCAGTACATACTATTCTTGGCACCTGTAAAGAAGGTAGTTTGCTATTGCTTTCCTTCCTAGCAGCAACCATACTGGTCGATGACCGTAGCCAATGTCTCCCAAAAAAGAGATCCTCTGCCTACCGTCGTGAAACTGGAGACCATAACCTACATCTATCAGTCGGCTGCTCCTCAACTTCATCCACCACCTGCACCCATGGCTTCACGTAACCTTGATAGGGGGGCTAAACGAGTACTCCACCTTGCTCAAGGGTGTCCCGTAGGCTAGTGGAGGGAAGGAGGCACCCATCAAGGCATTACTATCATGCTATTATATTTTAAATGTTCTCTAAGCAAACGTCATTGCACCGAGCATATTGGGAGAGAGGGAGAGGAATAAAGAGAGAGATAGACAGAGAGAGATAGAGAGGAGTGTGAGACCTGCGAGAGAAGCAGACGAGCAGAGAAGAAAGAGAGAGAGAAGAGAGGAGAGAGAACTACTTGTTCAAATTGAATGAAATTTACAAACATAAATGACATTTCCTCTAAACATATTTCTCAACATAAACCCCATAGACTTCCAAGGTCTTTCGCCGTTAATGAAAGTAAATTGTCTTTAAATTGTGCGTGGCCTTAAGAGGCCAGTAAAAAAATGTTGTTTCCCCACATCGGGGAAAAGTCATCAAGAAATCCAGTAAGGTTTTCATTAAAAGTTAGTTTTAAGAATTAAACATAGACATAGAATTGAAAAAGTGTATCATTAAATGTAAGTAAATAAAGATTAAACAAATGTTGTATAAACATTTTAATAGCTTTCTTCTTATAGTTGCAGAAATATGACTGCCGGATCGATTGTTTTATTTCTCCTTCCAAAAAAATGAAAGATTTTAATGTTAGTTATGTATTATACCTCTGTATACCATTTTCATTTTCAAATTCTAGTAATTTCCCTTGTATCAATATTAGATGTTTATGTCCCCCTTCCAAGCGCAGACTGCTACTGCAACCATAGATTAATCTTAGGCAATTTACATATAAGGTAGACCAAGAAGACGGTGGAGAGATAATATATATACAGAACTACAAGCACTTGGAATCAACGACTGGCAAGAGAAGGTCAACCAGAGAGACGAATGGAGACGGATGTATCTGTAGCAAAGAACCTCAATGGCTCGGAACGCTGATGGAAGAAGAAGAAGAATTTACATATAAACTTAAAGAAAGTCAAATATACAAATCAATCAATCAATCAATCATGTGCCATGCCGGAAAGCGTGGGCGGTCATGATTCGCCATTTCACTCGATCACCAGAGTCGTGGATCAGCTCAGTGTTCCTGTCTCGTCCATGCCATGTGGCCAAGCCATCCAGGTATTTTCCTCTCGGTCTTCCTCTTGGTCTGTTCCCTTCGATCTTGCCAGCTGTCACTAAGCTCTCCAGTCCATTTCTTCTCATAACATGTCCAAAAAATGTTGACTGTCTACGTCTAATTTCTCTAATCAATCTACGATTTTCATTTGTCTCTTGTAGTACTTGGTCATTGGTTTTTCTATCTGTCCATGGTATTCTTTGCATTTTCCTCAGAAACCACATTTCTGCAGCCATCAGATGTTTTTCTGCTTGACTGCACATTGTTCAAGTTTCACATCCATACAAAAGAACAGGCTCTATGTATCCCCTCAACACTCTTTTTCTCGTTTCAATTGACATCATTTTATTGGTCAGAATGTTTTTCATATACAAATAGAAACGCAAAATTTGATCTACAGGCACTGAAGAGTGAGGAGATAAAAGATAAATTCAACGTAGAGGTAAAAAACAGATTCGATGCATTGTCCGATATGGAAATAGAAATATTATTTCAAGACGTCAGTGACCAATTGGAAATATAAAAGAAATCAGTCAACAAGCTGCACTAACAACAATGATAATCCCAAAAATAAAGGTAATAGGACGCAAGAAATGGATGATGGAAGACATCTTAAAACTCATGGAAATAAGAAGAAATAACAAAAATAACAAGGAAATATACGAAGAGATTCACAGGAAAATTATAAGCTATACAAAAAGGCAAAAGAATCATGGCTTGAGGAAAATTGCAAGGAAATTGAAAACCAACACAACACCCAGAATACCAAAATTAATGCACACAAGAATTAATGACATCACTAACAAAAGAACACACACATCAACAGGTTGCCTAAAAACCAAAGATGGCAAAATCATAATAGAAAAAGATCAGGTTTTACATGCGTGGTCAGATTATGTGAAAGACCTTTATGATGATACTAGCTGACCCGGCCCGGCTTCGCCCAGCACCTGGCGGGGATCTGTCTGTCTGTCTGTCTGTCTGTCTGTCTGACCCGGCCCGGCTTTGCCCAGCTCCTGATGGGGAGCATCTCATTTAATTCATATAAGTAGTCATATAAGCTCCCGTTCCCGACTATCTGTCTGTCTGTCTGACTATCTGTCTATCTGTCTGTCTGACGCGGCCCGGCTTCACCCAGTCCCTGGTGGGGAGCATCTCATTTAATTCATATAAGTAGTCATATAAGCTCCCGTTCCCGACTATCTGTCTGTCTGTCTGTCTGTCTGTCTGTCTGTCTGTCTGTCTGTCTGTATGACCCCGCCCGGTTTCGCCCAACCCTTTGTGGGGAGCATCTCATTTACTTCATATAAGTAGTCATATAAGCTCCCGTTCCCGTTCCCGACTATCTGTCTATCTGTCTGTCTGTCTGTCTGACCCGGCCCGGCTTCACCCAGTCCCTGGTGGGGAGCATCTAATTTATTTCATATAAGTAGTCATATAAGCTCCCGTTCCCGACTATCTGTCAGTCTGTCTATCTGTCTATCTGTCTGTCCCACCCGGCCCGACTTCGGCCAGGCCCTGGCGGGGAGCATCTCATTTAATTCGTATAAGTAGTCATATAAGCTTCAGTTCCCGACTATCTGTCTGTCTATGTTCGGCCTGTTCCCGTTAAAAATATAGATAAGATAGAAGAATAGATAGATTGATAGTAGAAAATATGATTGGAATAGATCTAAAGTAAACTTACCAAGATATCACGAACAGCAATTAAATGGTGGGCGGTGGGTTCACTGCAGAGTACTGCAAAGGATATGCAACTAACTTTCTCTCACCAAAAATTACTTTTTTTTTTTTTTTTAACGAACGAAAATCTTTATTTTCAAAGGGTTAAGAATTGGACACGTAGGCCCGTCCTACATTTTGCCCTTCTTCTCTATTTTCTCTCATACATGCTTTCATTCAACATCTCTTATGAAGCAATTGTTTGACAACAAAAGAACAATAAACATTAAAACGCATGAAAAGTAACTCGTTGAGGCAATGTTTAACATGGGCATCATAAATACCCAACGTGGGTGTAACGCGCCATACATATGAGAATGTTTAAAAAGAATTATATGTGCTGTTAAAGAAAAAATAAAAAGATGAGTTAGAAAATTTTCACTATTTAAATAGATGCATTATTATTTATTATTATTATTATTATCATTATTACAGTCAGGTCTTAGTCAGATATGACTGAGCTACCGTATAACAGTAGACGGTACTACCTGGTTTCTGTTAGCGCCGAACGTTGGGCGGCGCTTACCAAACCCGACACCCCACATTGTGCCAACGGCTTCGGGCGGAAGAGCGCAATTGGGAGGGTACAAGCCTTAACCTGGTGCGAGGAAATGCAAGCTAAAGACAAAATTGTCATGGCAGGGCAGACCAGGCCCTAAGCCTTGGTTGGCGACTGGTCTAGGATCGAAGCTCCGACAGGCGGACAGTTAGAGCATTGCTTTGCTGATCCGGCAGCTTCTGCAGCTTGTCTTGTTCCAAATGTAGGGGTGTTACCTTTCCTCTGGAGTGAACTAGGCAGGCCGAGAGAGGGATCATGCTGCATGGGCAACACATGATCTCTATATTTTAGCCCAGGCTTTGTGCTATGGAGAGGTCACTATTGTCCCTGCGCTTGGCAACCTCTTGTGGGTTTGCCACCATTATTACTGCATATGCACCGACACTCGATTCCTCTGATGATGTGAAGGATTTTTTCTATGAGGAGTTAGACTCCGTGATCAAGGCAGTTCCAAAATCTGACTACATTTATATGCTCGGTGATTTCAATGCTCGTGTGGGCAAGGACTCGAGTTCATGGCCAGTGTGCCTTGGAAAATACAACATCGGTCGCATGAATGAAAATGGGCAAAGGCTGCTGGAGCATTGCACCAGTAATGACCTATGTATTACAAACTCCTTTTTAAAAACAAAAGAGATGCATAAGGTCACATGGAAACATCCAAGATCCGGCCATTGGCACCAGTTGGACTTCATCATCACACGGAGACAACATCTGAACCATACATCATTGACTCGAGGTTACCACAGTGCTGACTGTGATACGGATCATTCTTTGGTTGTTGCAAGGGTTAGACTGAGACCAAAGAGAATCTACACAGCTAAACACAAATCTAGCCCCAGGATTAATATTATTAACACTCATGATCCTGAAAAGTGCTTTCAGTTTCAACAGCAACTTGAAGACGCTTTCACTGATACACCAGAAAATTGTACAGTAAATGAAAAGTGGGGTCAAATTAAGGAAACTCTTTATAAAACTGCCGTAGGGGTTTACGGCACTGTGGATCATAAGAGGCAGGACTGGTTTGCGGCCAACAGCGAGACTCTGCAGCCCTTGATTGATAAGAAGAAGAAAGCTCTCTTAAGAAACAAGGAAAGACCAACGCGTAACACTCTGAGTGAGCTAAGGCAAGCTAGGAAGGATGTGCAAAAGGCTGCCAGGCAGTGTGCAAATGATTATTGGATCAAGTTATGTGAGTCCATTCAAATCGCAAGTGATAAGGGAGACATAAGAAGCATGTATGAAGGAATAAAGAAAGCATGTGGTCCAGTGATCAAAAGAAGTGCACCATTGAAAACCTTGACTGGAGAAATCATCACTGACAAGAAACGGCAGATGGACAGATGGGTAGAGCACTATTTGGAGCTTTACTCAAGTGAGACCAAACTAGCGGATGATGCCCTCAACGCCATAGAGGCTCTACCAACTCTTGACCACCTGGACACACTTCCCACCATAACAGAAGTTAAGTGTGCTATAAATGAACTTGCATCTGGCAAGGCTCCAGGTAAGGATGGGATTCCAATAGAGGTTATCAGGAGTGGGCAAGACACACTCACTATACAGATCCACCAGCTAATAGAGCTATGCTGGCGTGAAGGACAAGTCCCACAGGATTTCAAAGATTCAAGCATCATAACACTGTACAAGAACAAGGGCGATCGGAGCGACTGCAACAACTATAGGGGTATCTCACTTCTGTGTATTGTTGGAAAAGTATTTGCCAGAATTGTTCTGCGCAGACTTCAAGTCCTAGGAGATCAAGTCTACCCCGAATCACAGTGTGGCTTTCGACAGAACCGGTCTACCACTGATATGATATTCTCATTGCGACAAATGCAAGAAAAATGCCGTGAACAGAATCAACCACTGTTTATTGCCTTCATCGACCTCACAAAGGCATTTGATTTGGTCAGTCGTGAGAGTCTGTTCAAGGCACTAAAGAAGATTGGCTGCCCACCAACTCTTCTGTCCATTGTGTAATCGTTCCACACAGGCATGAAGGGTATAATCAAGTTTCATTGTGCAACTTCTGAAGAATTTGAAATCAAGAGTGAAGTTAAGCAAGGTTGTATACTAGCTCCCACCCTCTTTGGAATATACTTTTCACTTCTACTGAAATATGCATTTCGTGATCAGGATGGTGGTATATACATTCACTCACGCTCAGATGGCGGCCTCTACAATGCTCAGAGATTGAAGGCTAAGACCAAAATTAGGAGGGTACTGATCAGAGAGTTGCTTTTTGCAGATGATGCTGCAGTTACGACCCACTCTGAGGAAGAATTGCAATGTCTACTATCTGCATTCTCCAATGCTTGTTCTGAATTTGGTTTAACAATTAGCAAAAAAGAAGACACAGATTATGTCTCAAGGTGCACATGGGATACCATCAATCTTTATTGACGACGCCGAACTAGAGATAGTAGACCATTTTACATATCTAGGATCAGTGGTAAATAGCAAATTATCCCTAGATCAGGAAATCAACATCCGGATTGGTAAGGCAGCAACAACAATGAACAGGTTAAGAAAAAGAGTCTGGGAGAACAGGAAGCTTACTGCCAAAACAAAAGTCCTTGTCTATCAAGCCTGTGTCCTTAGTACTCTTCTCTATGGCAGTGAAACCTGGACAACTTACTCACACCAAGAGAACAATTTAAACAGCTTTCATATGCGGTGTCTGCGAAGAATTCTTGGTATTAAGTGGCAAGACAAAATCACAAATACTGAAGTATTGGAAAGATCAGGTTGTGTGACAGTTTATTCCATGCTCAGTCTTCGTAGACTTAGATGGATAGGACATCTTAGGAGGATAGATGATGGTAGAATACCAAAGGATATCTTTTTTGGTGAATTACAGATGGGTAAGAGATCTCAGGGTCGGCCTCTACTACGATACAAAGATGTGTGTAAGCGGGACATGATTGATACAGGCATTGATAATGCACATTGGGAGCAAGTCGCCGCTGAACGTGTTGCATGGAGGGCAAATATCAGAAATGGAATAAAGTCAAAGGAGAAAATTATTGCAGAAAAGTCACACACCAAGCGTTTGAGACATAAGATGGTGCATGATGGTGGAAATGACCACGTGTTCAGATGCACCCACTGTGAACGGACATTTACAGCGCAAATTGGCCTTATCAGTCACACTCGCTACCGCCATAGTTAAAAGTTATTATGCCTTTTTAAAGCACAAACTATCGTCTGTCAAGACGGCAAGGTGCCAATGTATTATTATGAAAACTTTGAAAATGCCTTAAAGATTATATCATTATTTATTATAACTCATATGCTTGTAAATAACTGTAGACAAAGAGTTTATAAATCTTTGAAAACAATGCAACAATCTATATATAAAATATATAGCAATGCTATTAAAAGTTATGCCCCTTGAAATAACTTTTCTTAAGTTAAGTCCCCTCGCTATATTTAAATGATCATGTAAATTAAAATATTAAATTTTAGTAAGTAAATAGCTGATTGTACACTAACAAACTATGACAATTGGCTGCACTAGAATGAAAAGAATACATGTAGAAAATTTCATCTCAATCGGATGGACCGTTATCGAACGCATCAAATACATCCCTACACACATACATACATCGTCTTTTAAAGATATAGACAAGAGAAGAACAATTATGATAATAAGAATAAAAATGAAGGGTCATCAATTTTGTTTGTCGGGGTATTTTCTTTTAGATATCTAGCAATTCCGCAGAGCCGTCTCCCTGGCGAAGGTGTTAACGATTTTCTCCGTAATCCCGTATATCTACTTGTGGGGAAACAGCTGCGCGAGATTCGGTAGGGAATCGGGTTGCGTTGGTTACTTACATGGGTATCTGAGATTGTCGCTCAGGAAGCAATGCAAAATACTCTGCGTAATCTTGCAAAGACATCCACAACAGCGGTAAAATGCTGTTGTTGACAGCGATGTAAATAGGATATGCGATAAAAAAAATTCCGCTGAATGCTTGAACATAAGTGTAGTGATAAATCAAGGCATTACTATCATGTTATTATGATATTTGAAATATTCTCTAAGCAAACGTAATTGCACCAGCATTTAGCAGAGAGAGAGAGAGAGAGAGAGAGAGAGAGAGAGAGAGAGAGAGAGAGAGAGAGAGAGAGAGAGAGAGGAAGAATTGGGGGGGGGGGGAGAACTATTTGTAATATTTGTCAACATAAGCCCCATAAGCTTGCACGGCCTTTCGCCAGTGCGAAAATAAGTGCACGCAGGCCCTGATTGTGCCTGACCAGGTTTTGTCCTACTCACTTCGCTTGTTAATCGTCATCTCTCTCATTCCTATCACCTAGGCCAGGGGTGGGCAAACTACGGCCCGCCACCTGATTTTATGCCGCCAGCGAGGGCATTTAGGAATAATAAGTTTTACTTCGTTTTTAAGTTATTTTCTTGAATTTTAAAGAATTTCATGTACCGTTATGATTGTTTCAACATTTTTGATAAGATTTCTTTCTAATTATCAATTTTTGTAAACAGTCCTTGGCCTTCGTAATGTAATGCTTCTTCTTCTTCTTCTTCTTCTTCTTCTTCTTCTTCTTCTTCTTCTTCTTCTTCTTCTTCTTCTTCTTCTTCTTCTTCTTCTTCTTCTTCTTCTTCTTCTTCTTCTTCTTCTTCTTCTTCTTCTTCTTCTTCTTCTTCTTCTTCTTCTTCTTCTTCTTCTTCTTCTTCTTCTTCTTCTTCTTCTTCTTCTTCTTCTTCTTCTTCTTTCGTTCGCCTTAAATACTATAACTGCAATGTTGCCTCTTGTGTGAATTTAACTGTCCTTTTTAGTTCACTAAGCAGTCCATAGAGTTTATCTTCCACTGTCGTCTCTCTTGGCCAGAAGGTTAGCCTAGACATGTAATTTGGGCAGTCTTTGAGTATGTGCTCTGCTGTCTGCGACGATAATCCACACGTGCACATGGCTGATTCACCAATCTTGAATCTTGTATACATGTGGTTGCGTAATCTATTGTGTCCTGTTCTGAGGAGCAGAATAATGACTTGTTCTGGCCTGTCCATAACGTGGTAGTCGTCTTGAGCAGGTTATGGTGGCTTTCTGACTGATTTGATCATTCTTTTCTTTTGGTGGTAACGGGCACATCAGGCTGTTCTTCATTTGCTCCTTCCTTAGCCAATCGATCAGTTCTGTTGTTTCCGGGTACTCCACAGTGGGATGGTATCCACTGTATGGTGACCTTATGCTGGCTGCTAAGTTCAGAATGTGGTGTCCTTTATACTGGCAATTTCCAAGACATCATTTCGTTTTCGTTGAGGTGAGTTTCTTGCAAGCAACATACGCTTACCTTTTCTTGGTCCTAGATGTTTTCTAGTTCTATTATTTTGTTGCTGAATCCCTCCGCATTCCAGTGCATTAGTTTTAGTCTTTGTTTGGTATGGCCAGTTGCTCTATTCTCAGGTCCCCTGGCTCCACAGGACATCTGAGAAGGACCTCCAGTAGTTGTGGTTGGACTCTTTTAAGGCATATGGCCCGGCACTGCACCTGCCTGGGGGTCCAAAATAGGGCGAGCACCGTAACATTTAGCAGTAGTCGACATATTTCATTGCGCGTGATTGGTGGCATCCTGATTTCTGTGGTGCGCCTCCTGGCTGGTTGCCTCCATCTTCAGCTCCTTTCCTTTGCTAGAGCAGACTGTGGTCTTACTCGAGTTTAGGTGTGTAGGCACACACACACACATGTCTGCGCATGCACGTACGAGCATACACATCTAGAGCGTTCTGTATATTTCTCGGCGCCAGTGACTCGCCGCCGCCCCTTCTCCTGTTAGTTAAAACAGTTCCGCCACGAGAAGGCCAGAAGTTGGACTTCTGCTGCATAGGTGATGAATGCACGAGCCATTAGGGTATTTATGCAAGGTTGGGCGCTCACCCCAACCCGGCCCCTGGCTACATACAGCAACATTTGGAACCATGTTATGCTATAATGCGAATTTATCGATTTTTATATAGAGAAATATTTATCGACATGAAAAATTTAATAAGGATGATTTTATGAAAAACAGATATTTTGCAAGAAAATATTAAATTTAAAAGTCTTTTGCTGTTTTAAATTATTTCCACATTTACAATGTTCAAATTAATTTATTTGTTGTAGTAGTCTTGATATATTTCTGAAATTTATTCTGAGTTTACTACTTGTTTTCCGAATATTTTATTTTCACTCACAGCCGGAAGTAGGTTTTGTTTCATTTCCGTTTTAAAGTTTTGTACAGTTCTAACTGTTCTAATTTTATTTAACAAATGAGTGTCAATAACAAACGTAAGATTGAAGATGAATGCTGTGTTTTTAATTATGAATGGACAACTAAGTACTGTTTTATAAAAGTTGGTAGCAAATCAGTTTGCTTGCTGTGTCGTGAGTCAGTGGCTGTCTTCAATCAGTACAAATTAAAAAGACATTATCAAACAAAATATTCCGATTTCGGATACAATTTAACAACCGACGGGAGGGAAAGGAAATGCCTTGAGTTGGTGAAATATTTTGGAGAAACAGCAAACTATTTTCAATAAACAGTCTTGAATTCAAGATGCTGCAACTGAAGTTAGTCTTGTGCTGTCACGCAGAATTGTAAAACAGAATAAGCCATTTTCTGATGGCGAGTTCATCAAGGAATGTTTGCTAGATGCAACAAACATTATGTTCCCAGAACAACAACAACAACCAAAAAAAAAAAAAAAAAAAAAAAAAAAAACCAGTTCTGACATTACTTTATCCAGGAGAACTGTGGTCAGACGTGTTGATAAGATAGGTTGACAATGTTATGCATAAACTTCAAGATGCAAGTAAACAATTTTTGTGGTAGTCTCTTGCATTGGATGAGAGTACCGATGTACATGATACTGCCCAATTATTGATATTTATACGTGGAATAAACACTTCTTTCAAACTCACTGAAGAGTTATTGAGTGTTGAGTCACTCAAAGACACAACCACAGGCCATGCTATAATCAAGGCTTTTACTAACTGTATTGAAAGAACTGGGTTAGTTCGGAACAAGATGGCAAGTGTTACAACTGACGGAGCTTGTGCTTTGACTGGAAAAAATGTAGGTCTGGTACAGTTTATAAGTGATAAGATTAAAGCAGAATATCCAGACCACAAATTATTACCACTTCACTGTGTGATTCATCAAGAAAGTCTGTGAAAAACTGTTTTGAATATCAAGCATGTTATTGACCCAGTTGTCAGTGTCATCAACCTCATCAGATCAAGAGGACTTAATCACAGACAGTGCAAGGCATTACTTGACGATTTGGAAACTGAACAATCCGATGTCCTGTACCACACCAGTGTTCTATGGCTGAGTCTCGGCAAGGTGTTGAGGCGAGTGTGGGAACACAGAGCAGAAATAGTGATGTTCCTAGAGATGAAGGGCACTGAATGTGACTTTAATACTAATATTGTCAATAAAGAGTGGAAGTTAGACTTGATATTTGCATTGAAATTATGGAAAAGTTAAATGAACTGAATTGACAAACTTCAGGGCAATGGTGTGTTCGCACATGAATTGTATTCTTCTTCTTCAGCGTTCCGAGCCATTGAGGTTCTTTGCTGCAAATACAATCCGTCTCCATTCGTCTCTCTGGTGGACCTTCTCTTGCCAGTCGTTGATTCCAAGTGCTTGTAGGTCTGTACATGTATTATCTCTCCACCGCCTTCTTGGTCTACCTCGGGGTCTACGGTCATTTATTTCCTGAGTGTACGCGAGTTTTGTTTCCCTATTATCTTCCATTCTTTCTATATGCCCCAGCCATTGTAGTCTATTAGCCTTCATGATACCAGTGATTAGCGGGGACTTAAACAGATCATAAATGTCTTTGTTACTTCTTCTTTTCCACTCTCCACTTTGTGTATCCCTAATGGGTCCAAAGATGCGTCTTAAAATTTTGTTCTCAAAGGTTTGTAACAAGGCTTCGTCTCCTTTCGTTGTACTCCATGTTTCAGAGCCATACAGCACAACTGGTCTGATCAGTGTTTTGTATATTGTATGTACATTTAAAATCATTTCAGGCAAAATTCTCACTGTACTCCAGATAAGAAAGTGAAAAAGATTTTGTCACTTCCCTTTGCTGAAACAAGAAACCATTTCTGGTGAAATGACTGAAAAGTACAAAGCCCAATTAGATGCACTGATTGAAGAATTTGGATGGAGATTCCAAGATTTCAAGAACGTAGAGCCACAGTCCAATATTCTCAGTTCCCCTTTCAGTACAGAAGCTGATACAGCCACAGAGGATATACAGTTGGAGCTGATTGACTTAGAAGCAGATCATGACCTGAAAGAGAAATTCAAGTCAGATGGTTTGCTGGATTTTTATGGATCTTTATCACAAGAATCATTTCCCAACTTGAAAAACTTTGCAGCTAAACTTTTATCATTGTTTGGATCAACATACATTTGCGAACAAGCATTCTATTCTTTGAAGATCAATAGATCTAAGAGTAGGTCTTTATTGTCGGACTGCAACTTGCATGCTGTCATGCGAATTTCAACAAGTAAACTTGCTCCAGATTTCAAGAATATGGTCAAAATGTGCAAGCAGTTACATACATCTCATTAGAAATCAACAATTATAGTGACAGTGTAGTCGGTTTGTGTCTAAATTAAAGCCATTGCTAGGTAATAAAGAATATTTTTTATAATAACATGTTGTAAAATCTTGTTAACAAATTAGTAAAAGTTATTGTCTATAATGTCAAATATAATGTATAAGTATATAAGTAAAATAAAATTGCAGTAATTATTTATTTATACTGCTTAATAACCTATAAATAATTAATAATTACTTATTGTCATAGGTTGCTGTAAGCAAAATGGACATTTTTTTACAACATACATACATACATACATACATACATACATACATACATACATACATACATACATACATACATACATACATACATACATACACACATACATACATACATACATACATACATAACATAACATACATACATACATACATACATACATGCATGCATGCATGCATGCATGCATGCATACATACATACATACATACATACATACATACATACATACATACATACATACATACATACATACATACATACATACATACATACATACATACATACATACATACATACATACATACATACATACATACATACATACATACATACATACATACATACATACATACATACATACATACATACATACATACATACATACATACATACATACATACATACATACATACATACATACATACATACATACATACATACATACATACATACATACATACATACATACATACATACATACATACATACATACATACATACATACATACATACATACATACATACATACATACATACATACATACATACATACATACATACATACATACATACATACATACATACATACATACATACATACATACATACATACATACATACATACATGCGGCCTGCCAATAGCCTTACATTTGTCAATGCGGCCCTACGCACAAAAAGTTTGCCCACTCTTGCCCTAGTCCTTACTTGCCCACTATGCATCCGTCCTGTTGATTTCCAACTTTGGCATTCAAGTCACCCATTATGATAGTTACTTCAGAATTCTTGCATTTCTTGACGGCTTTCTCTAAATCACTGTACAATGCATCAATGCTGTCATCCCTACTGTCTGCTGTTGGTGCATAAACTTGTATGACGTTGACATCAAAAGGTCTTCCACTCAACTTCACCAGTAACACTCTGTCTGATACATTCCAATATCCTTTGATCGATTTTGCTCTCTGTGTATCCATTATAATTGCCACTTCTCGCTGATGTTTCTCTCCACCAGAATAGATTATTCTATATTCCTCAGATGTCATAATGCCAATTCCTGTCCATCTGGTCTAACAGGTTAATGTTTAATCTTCTCATTTCATTCTTAATGTTATCAAATTTCCCATCCCCACTCATAGTTCTTACATTCCAAGTTCCTACTTTCAATGTTGATATTCTTTTGCTGTGTATATGCTGCGAACAGTTATTGAACGTGCTATAGAAGTAAACAAGGATATACATCTTTGCTTTATTGACTACACAAAGGCTTTTTATAGAGTTAGACATTTCAACATGGTGGATATGCTTGCAGATCTACAAATTGATGGGAAAGACATTAGACTTATAAAAAACATCTATTGGAAACAGCAAGCTGCCATAAAGATTGACAATGAAGTGGGACAATATCAACCTATTAAGAGAGGTGTTAGGCAGGGATGTGTAATGTCTCCAGATCTTTTTTCCCTATACAGTGAAAATATTTTCAGAAATGTAGAAGACATAAATGGAATCAGCATTGGAGGACGAAACATAAATAACATTAGATATGCATATGATACAGTATTGATTGCAGACAATGCACAGGATCTGCAACAATTAGTAGGCGCGGTTGTTGTCCACAGTGAGCAGCTGGGGTTGGAGTTAAATTGTAAGAAGACACAGGTTATGGTCGTCACTAGGAAGAACGAAGTACCAAAATGTAATATACAAGTAAATGGGAATATTCTTCAATAAGTGAATCGGTACAATTATCTCGGAACAGTCATAACATCTGATGGGAGATGCCCTGAAGAGATTAAAGCAAGAATCGCCATGGCGAAAGTAGCCTTTAGCGAGATGAAAAACATTCTGACCAATAAAAAGATGTCAATTGAAACGAGAAAAAGAGTGTTGAGGGAATACATAGAACCTGTTCTTTTGTACGGATGTGAAACTTGGACAATGTGCAGTCAAGCTGAAAAACATCTGATGGCTGCAGAAATGTGGTTTCTGAGGAAAATGCAAAGAATACCATGGGCAGATAGAAAAACCAATGACCAAGTACTACAGGAGACAAATGAAAATAGTAGATTGATTAGAGAAATTAGACGTAGATAGTCAAAATTTGTTGGACATGTTATGAGAAGAAATGGATTGGAGAACTTGGTGACAACTGGCAAGATTGAAGGAAACAGACCAAGAGGCAGACCGAGAGGAAAATACCTGGATGGCTTGGCCACATGGCATGGACGAGACAGGAACACTGAGCTGATCCACGTCACTGGTGATCGAGTGAAATGGCGAGTCATTACCGCCCACGCTTTCCGGCATGGCACATGATTGATTGATTGATTCTTTTGCACCCAGTCGCCTGATGACGGTCTGGAATCACCTGGTGCACATGACTACCCCTACCGGGCGAGGCTGCTCCTATGGAGCACCCATTTACGTTGTTTCTCTGATTATCGATAAGACTGCAGTACATACTATTCTTGGCACCTGTAAAGAAGGTAGTTTGCTATTGCTTTCCTTCCTAGCAGCAACCATACTGGTCGATGACCGTAGCCAATGTCTCCCAAAAAAGAGATCCTCTGCCTACCGTCGTGAAACTGGAGACCATAACCTACATCTATCTGTCGGCTGCTCCTCAACTTCATCCACCACCTGCACCCATGGCTTCACGTAACCTTGATAGGGGGGCTAAACGGGTACTCCACCTTGCTCAAGGGTGTCCCGTAGGCTAGTGGAGGGAAGGAGGCACCCATCAAGGCATTACTATCATGCTATTATATTTTAAATATTCTCTAAGCAAACGTCATTGCACCAGCATTTGGGAGAGAGAGAGATAAAGAGAGAGATAGAGTGAGAGATAGAGAGAGTGAGAGAGCGAGCGAGAGAGAGAGAGAGAGAAGAGAGAGAGAGAGAGAGAGAGAGAGAGAGAGAGAGAGAGAGAGAGAGAGAGAGAGAGAGAGAGAGAGAGAGAACTACTTGTTCAAATTGAATGAAATTTACAAACATAAATGACATTTCCTCTAAACATATTTCTCAACATAAACCCCATAGACTTCCAAGGTCTTTCGCCGTTAATGAAAGTAAATTGTCTTTAAATTGTGCGTGGCCTTAAGAGGCCAGTAAAAAAATGTTGTTTCCCCACATCGGGGAAAAGTCATCAAGAATCCCGGTAAGGTATTCATTAAAAGTTAGTTTTAAGAATTAAACATAGACATAGAATTGAAAAAGTGTATCATCAAATGTAAGTAAATAAAGATTAAACAAATGTTGTATAAACATTTTAATAGCTTTCTTCTTATAGTTGCAGAAATATGACTGCCGGATCTATTGTTTTATTTCTCCGTCCAAAAAAATGAAAGATTTTAATGTTAGTTATGTATTATACCTAGGTATACCATTTTCATTTTCAAATTCAAGTAATTTCCCTTGTATCAATATTAGATGTTTATGTCCCCCTTCCAAGCGCAGACTGCTACTGCAACCATAGATTAATCTTAGGCAATTTACATATAAGGTAGACCAAGAAGACGGTGGAGAGATAATATATATGCAGAACTACAAGCACTTGGAATCAACGACTGGCAAGAGAAGGTCAACCAGAGAGACGAATGGAGACGGATGTATCTGTAGCAAAGAACCTCAATGGCTCGGAACGCTGATGGAAGAAGAAGAAGAATTTACATATAAACTTAAAGAAAGTCAAATATACAAATCAATCAATCAATCAATCATGTGCCATGCCGGAAAGCGTGGGCGGTCATGATTCGCCATTTCACTCGATCACCAGAGTCGTGGATCAGCTCAGTGTTCCTGTCTCGTCCATGCCATGTGGCCAAGCCATCCAGGTATTTTCCTCTCGGTCTTCCTCTTGGTCTGTTCCCTTCGATCTTGCCAGCTGTCACTAAGCTCTCCAGTCCATTTCTTCTCATAACATGTCCAAAAAATGTTGACTGTCTACGTCTAATTTCTCTAATCAATCTACGATTTTCATTTGTCTCTTGTAGTACTTGGTCATTGGTTTTTCTATCTGTCCATGGTATTCTTTGCATTTTCCTCAGAAACCACATTTCTGCAGCCATCAGATGTTTTTCTGCTTGACTGCACATTGTCCAAGTTTCACATCCATACAAAAGAACAGGCTCTATGTATCCCCTCAACACTCTTTTTCTCGTTTCAATTGACATCATTTTATTGGTCAGAATGTTTTTCATATACAAATAGAAACGCAAAATTTGATCTACAGGCACTGAAGAGTGAGGAGATAAAATAATAGAGGTAAAAAACAGATTCGATGCATTGTCCGATATGGAAATAGAAATATTATTTCAAGACGTCAGTGACCAATTGGAAATATAAAAGAAATCAGTCAACAAGCTGCACTAACAACAATGATAATCCCAAAAATAAAGGTAATAGGACGCAAGAAATGGATGATGGAAGACATCTTAAAACTCATGGAAATAAGAAGAAATAACAAAAATAACAAGGAAATATACGAAGAGATTCACAGGAAAATTATAAGCTATACAAAAAGGCAAAAGAATCATGGCTTGAGGAAAATTGCAAGGAAATTGAAAACCAACACAACACCCAGAATACCAAATTAATGCACACAAGAATTAATGACATCACTAACAAAAGAACACACACATCAACAGGTTGCCTAAAAACCAAAGATGGCAAAATCATAATAGAAAAAGATCAGGTTTTACATGCGTGGTCAGATTATGTGAAAGACCTTTATGATGATACTAGTTGACCCGGCCCGGCTTCGCCCAGCACCTGGCGGGGATCTGTCTGTCTGTCTGTCTGTCTTTGCCCAGCTCCTGATGGGGAGCATCTCATTTAATTCATATAAGTAGTCATATAAGCTCCCGTTCCCGACTATCTGTCTGTCTGTCTGACTATCTGTCTATCTGTCTGTCTGACGCGGCCCGGCTTCACCCAGTCCCTGGTGGGGAGCATCTCATTTAATTCATATAAGTAGTCATATAAGCTCCCGTTCCCGACTATCTGTCTGTCTGTCTGTCTGTCTGTCTGTCTGTCTGTCTGTCTGTCTGTATGACCCCGCCCGGTTTCGCCCAACCCTTTGTGGGGAGCATCTCATTTACTTCATATAAGTAGTCATATAAGCTCCCGTTCCCGTTCCCGACTATCTGTCTGTCTATCTGTCTGTCTGTCTGTCTGACCCGGCCCGGCTTCACCCAGTCCCTGGTGGGGAGCATCTAATTTATTTCATATAAGTAGTCATATAAGCTCCCGCTCCCGACTATCTGTCAGTCTGTCTATCTGTCTATCTGTCTGTCCCACCCGGCCCGACTTCGGCCAGGCCCTGGCGGGGAGCATCTCATTTAATTCGTATAAGTAGTCATATAAGCTTCAGTTCCCGACTATCTGTCTGTCTATGTTCGGCCTGTTCCCGTTAAAAATATAGATAAGATAGAAGAATAGATAGATTGATAGTAGAAAATATGATTGGAATAGATCTAAAGTAAACTTACCAAGATATCACGAACAGCAATTAAATGGTGGGCGGTGGGTTCACTGCAGAGTACTGCAAAGGATATGCAACTAACTTTCTCTCACCAAAAATTACTTCTTTTTTTTTTTTTTAACGAACGAAAATCTTTATTTTCAAAGGGTTAAGAATTGGACACGTAGGCCCGTCCTACATTTTGCCCTTCTTCTCTATTTTCTCTCATACATGCTTTCATTCAACATCTCTTATGAAGCAATTGTTTGACAACAAAAGAACAATAAACATTAAAACGCATGAAAAGTAACTCGTTGAGGCAATGTTTAACATGGGCATCATAAATACCCAACGTGGGTGTAACGCGCCATACATATGAGAATGTTTAAAAAGAATTATATGTGCTGTTAAAGAAAAAATAAAAAGATGAGTTAGAAAATTTTCACTATTTAAATAGATGCATTATTATTTATTATTATTATTATCATTATTAAAGTCAGGTCTTAGTCAGATATGACTGAGCTACCGTATAACAGTAGACGGTACTACCTGGTTTCTGTTAGCGCCGAACGTTGGGCGGCGCTTACCAAACCCGACACCCCACATTGTGCCAACGGTTCGGGCGGAAGAGCGCAATTGGGAGGGTACAAGCCTTACCCTGGTGCGAGGAAATGCAAGCTAAAGACAAAATTGTCATGGCAGGACAGACCAGGCCCTAAGCCTTGGTTGGCGACTGGTCTAGGATCGAAGCTCCGACAGGCGGACAGTTAGAGCATTGCTTTGCTGATCCGGCAGCTTCTGCAGCTTGTCTTGTTCCAAATGTAGGGGTGTTACCTTTCCTCTGGAGTGAACTAGGCAGGCCGAGAGAGGGATCATGCTGCATGGGCAACACATGATCTCTATATTTTAGCCCAGGCTTTGTGCTATGGAGAGGTCACTATTGTCCCTGCGCTTGGCAACCTCTTGTGGGTTTGCCACCATTATTACTGCATATGCACCGACACTCGATTCCTCTGATGATGTGAAGGATTTTTTCTATGAGGAGTTAGACTCCGTGATCAAGGCAGTTCCAAAATCTGACTACATTTATATGCTCGGTGATTTCAATGCTCGTGTGGGCAAGGACTCGAGTTCATGGCCAGTGTGCCTTGGAAAATACAACATCGGTCGCATGAATGAAAATGGACAAAGGCTGCTGGAGCATTGCACCAGTAATGACCTATGTATTACAAACTCCTTTTTTAAAACAAAAGAGATGCATAAGGTCACATGGAAACATCCAAGATCCGGCCATTGGCACCAGTTGGACTTCATCATCACACGGAGACAACATCTGAACCATATATCATTGACTCGTAGTTACCACAGTGCTGACTGTGATACGGATAATTCTTTGGTTGTTGCAAGGGTTAGACTGAGACCAAAGAGAATCTACACAGCTAAACACAAATCTAGCCCCAGGATTAATATTATTAACACTCATGATCCTGAAAAGTGCTTTCAGTTTCAACAGCAACTTGAAGACGCTTTCACTGATACACCAGAAAATTGTACAGTAAATGAAAAGTGGGGTCAAATTAAGGAAACTCTTTATAAAACTGCCGTAGGGGTTTACGGCACTGCGGATCATAAGAGGCTGGACTGGTTTGCGGCCAACAGCGAGACTCTGCAGCCCTTGATTGATAAGAAGAAGAAAGCTCTCTTAAGAAACAAGGAAAGACCAACGCGTAACACTCTGAGTGAGCTAAGGCAAGCTAGGAAGGATGCGCAAAAGGCTGCCAGGCAGTGTGCAAATGATTATTGGATCAAGTTATGTGAGTCCATTCAAATCGCAAGTGATAAGGGAGACATAAGAAGCATGTATGAAGGAATAAAGAAAGCATGTGGTCCAGTGATCAAAAGAAGTGCACCATTGAAAACCTTGACTGGAGAAATCATCACTGACAAGAAACGGCAGATGGACAGATGGGTAGAGCACTATTTGGAGCTTTACTCAAGTGAGACCAAACTAGCGGATGATAGAGGCTCTACCAACTCTTGACCACCTGGACAGTGTGTCCCACCATAACAGAAGTTAAGTGTGCTATAAATGAACTTGCATCTGGCAAGGCTCCAGGTAAGGATGGGATTCCAATAGAGGTTATCAGGAGTGGGCAAGACACACTCACTATACAGATCCACCAGCTAATAGAGCTATGCTGGCGTGAAGGACAAGTCCCACAAGATTTCAAAGATTCAAGCATCATAACACTGTACAAGAACAAGGGCGATCGGAGCGACTGCAACAACTATAGGGGTATCTCACTTCTGTGTATTGTTGGAAAAGTATTTGCCAGAATTGTTCTGCGCAGACTTCAAGTCCTAGGAGATCAAGTCTACCCCGAATCACAGTGTGGCTTTCGACAGAACCGGTCTACCACTGATATGATATTCTCATTGCGACAAATGCAAGAAAAATGCCGTGAACAGAATCAACCACTGTTTATTGCCTTCATCGACCCCACAAAGGCATTTGATTTGGTCAGTCGTGAGGGTCTGTTCAAGGCACTAAAGAAGATTGGCTGCCCACCAACTCTTCTGTCCATTGTGTAATCGTTCCACACAGGCATGAAGGGTATAATCAAGTTTGATGGTGCAACTTCTGAAGAATTTGAAATCAAGAGTGGAGTTAAGCAAGGTTGTATACTAGCTCTTACCCTCTTTGGAATATACTTTTCACTTCTACTGAAATATGCATTTCGTGATCAGGATGGTGGTATATACATTCACTCACGCTCAGATGGCGGCCTCTACAATGCTCAGAGATTGAAGGCTAAGACCAAAATTAGGAGGGTACTGATCAGAGAGTTGCTTTTTGCAGATGATGCTGCAGTTACGACCCACTCTGAGGAAGAATTGCAATGTCTACTATCTGCATTCTCCAATGCTTGTTCTGAATTTGGTTTAACAATTAGCAAAAAGAAGACACAGATGATGTCACAAGGTGCACATGGGATACCATCAATCTTTATTGACGACGCCGAACTAGAGATAGTAGACCATTTTACATATCTAGGATCAGTGGTAAATAGCAAATTATCCCTAGATCAGGAAATCAACATCCGGATTGGTAAGGCAGCAACAACAATGAACAGGTTAAGAAAAAGAGTCTGGGAGAACAGGAAGCTTACTGCCAAAACAAAAGTCCTTGTCTATCAAGCCTGTGTCCTTAGTACTCTTCTCTATGGCAGTGAAACCTGGACAACTTACTCACACCAAGAGAACAATGTAAACAGCTTTCATATGCGGTGTCTGCGAATAATTCTTGGTATTAAGTGGCAAGACAAAATCACAAATACTGAAGTATTGGAAAGATCAGGTTGTGTGACAGTTTATTCCATGCTCAGTCTTCGTAGACTTAGATGGATAGGACATCTTAGGAGGATGGATGATGGTAGAATACCAAAGGATATCTTTTTTGGTGAATTACAGATGGGTAAGAGATCTCAGGGTCGGCCTCTACTACGATACAAAGATGTGTGTAAGCGGGACATGATTGATACAGGCATTGATAATGCACATTGGGAGCAAGTCGCCGCTGAACGTGTTGCATGGAGGGCAAATATCAGAAATGGAATAAAGTCAAAGGAGAAAATTATTGCAGAAAAGTCACACACCAAGCGTTTGAGACGTAAGATGGTGCATGATGGTGGAAATGACCACGTGTTCAGATGCACCCACTGTGAACGGACATTTACAGCGCAAATTGGCCTTATCAGTCACACTCGCTACCGCCATAGTTAAAAGTTATTATGCCTTTTTAAAGCACAAACTATCGTCTGTCAAGACGGCAAGGTGCCAATGTATTATTATGAAAACTTTGAAAATGCCTTAAAGATTATATCATTATTTATTATAACTCATATGCTTGTAAATAACTGTAGACAAAGAGTTTATAAATCTTTGAAAACAATGCAACAATCTATATATAAAATATATAGCAATGCTATTAAAAGTTATGCCCCTTGAAATAACTTTTCTTAAGTTAAGTCCCCTCGCTATATATAAATGATCATGTAAATTAAAATATTAAATTTTAGTAAGTAAATAGCTGATTGTACACTAACAAACTATGACAATTGGCTGCACTAGAATGAAAAGAATACATGTAGAAAATTTCATCTCAATCGGATGGACCGTTATCGAACGCATCAAATACATCCCTACACACGTACATACATACATCGTCTTTTAAAGATATAGACAAGAGAAGAACAATTATGATAATAAGAATAAAAATGAAGGGTCATCAATTTTGTTTGTCGGGGTATTTTCTTTTAGATATCTAGCAATTCCGCAGAGCCGTCTCCCTGGCGAAGGTGTTAACGATTTTCTCCGTAATCCCGTATATCTACTTGTGGGGAAACAGCTGCGCGAGATTCGGTAGGGAATCGGGTTGCGTTGGTTACTTACAGGGGTATCTGAGATTGTCGCTCAGGAAGCAATGCAAAATACTCTGCGTAATCTTGGAAAGATATCCACAACAGCGGTAAAATGCTGTTGTTGACAGCGATTTAAATAGGATATGCGATAAAAAAAATTCCGCTGAATGCTTGAACATAAGTGTAGTGATCAATCAAGGCATTACTATCATGTTATTATGATATTTGAAATATTCTCTAAGCAAACGTAATTGCACCAGCATTTAGCAGAGAGAGAGAGAGAGAGAGAGAGAGAGAGAGAGAGAGAGAGAGAGAGAGAGAGAGAGAGAGAGAGAGAGAGAGAGAGGAAGAATTGGGGGGGGGGGGGGGTGAGAACTATTTGTAATATTTGTCAACATAAGCCCCATAAGCTTGCACGGCCTTTCGCCAGTGCGAAAATAAGTGCACGCAGGCCCTGATTGTTCCAGACCAGGTTTTGTCCTACTCACTTCGCTTGTTAATCGTCATCTCTCTCATTCCTATCACCTAGGCCAGGGGTGGGCAAACTACGGCCCGCCACCTGATTTTATGCGGCCAGCGAGGGCATTTAGGAATAATAAGTTTTACTTCGTTTTTAAGTTATTTTCTTGAATTTTAAAGAATTTCATGTACCGTTATGATTGTTTCAACATTTTTGATAAGATTTCTTTCTAATTATCAATTTTTGTAAACAGTCCTTGGCCTTCGTAATGTAATGCTTCTTCTTCTTCTTCTTCTTCTTCTTCTTCTTCTTCTTCTTCTTCTTCTTCTTCTTCTTCTTCTTCTTCTTCTTCTTCTTCTTCTTCTTCTTCTTCTTCTTCTTCTTCTTCTTCTTCTTCTTCTTCTTCTTCTTCTTCTTCTTCTTCTTCTTCTTCTTCTTCTTCTTCTTCTTCTTCTTCTTCTTCTTCTTCTTCTTCTTCTTCTTCTTTCGTTCGCCTTAAATACTATAACTGCAATGTTGCCTCTTGTGTGAATTTAACTGTCCTTTTTAGTTCACTAAGCAGTCCATAGAGTTTATCTTCCACTGTCGTCTCCCTTGGCCAGAAGGTTAGCCTAGACATGTAATTTGGGCAGTCTTTGAGTATGTGCTCTGCTGTCTGCGACGATAATCCACACGTGCACATGGCTGATTCACCAATCTTGAATCTTGTATACATGTGGTTGCGTAATCTATTGTGTCCTGTTCTGAGGAGCAGAATAATGACTTGTTCTGGCCTGTCCATAACGTGGTAGTCGTCTTGAGCAGGTTATGGTGGCTTTCTGACTGATTTGATCATTCTTTTCTTTTGGTGGTAACGGGCACATCAGGCTGTTCTTAATTTGCTCCTTCCTTAGCCAATCGATCAGTTCTGTTGTTTCCGGGTACTCCACAGTGGGATGGTATCCACTGTATGGTGACCTTATGCTGGCTGCTAAGTTCAGAATGTGGTGTCCTTTATACTGGCAATTTCCAAGACATCATTTCGTTTTCGTTGAGGTGAGTTTCTTGCAAGCAACATACGCTTACCTTTTCTTGGTCCTAGATGTTTTCTAGTTCTATTATTTTGTTGCTGAATCCCTCCGCATTCCAGTGCATTAGTTTTAGTCTTTGTTTGGTATGGCCAGTTGCTCTATTCTCAGGTCCCCTGGCTCCACAGGACATCTGAGAAGGACCTCCAGTAGTTGTGGTTGGACTCTTTTAAGGCACATGGCCCGGCACTGCACCTGCCTGGGGGTCCAAAATAGGGCGAGCACCGTAACATTTAGCCGTAGTCGACATATTTCATTGCGCGTGATTGGTGGCATCCTGATTTCTGTGGTGCGCCTCCTGGCTGGTTGCCTCCATCTTCAGCTCCTTTCCTTTGCTAGAGCAGACTGTGGTCTTACTCGAGTTTAGGTGTGTAGGCACGCACACACACATGTCTGTGCATGCACGTACGAGCATACACATCTAGAGCGTTCTGTATATTTCTCGGCGCCAGTGACTCGCCGCCGCCCCTTCTCCTGTTAGTTAAAACAGTTCCGCCACGAGAAGGCCAGAAGTTGGACTTCTGCTGCATAGGTGATGAATGCATGAGCCATTAGGGTATTTATGTAAGGTTTGGCGCTCACCCCAACCCGGCCCCTGGCTACATACAGCAACATTTGGAACCATGTTATGCTATAATGCGAATTTATCGATTTTTATATAGAGAAATATTTATCGACATGAAAAATTTAATAAGGATGATTTTATGAAAAACCGATATTTTGCAAGAAAATATTAAATTTAAAAGTCTTTTGCTGTTTTAAATTATTTCCACATTTACAATGTTCAAATTAATTTATTTGTTGTAGTAGTCTTGATATATTTCTGAAATTTATTCTGAGTTTACTACTTGTTTTCCGAATATTTTATTTTCACTCACAGCCGGAAGTTGGTTTTGTTTCATTTCCGTTTTAAAGTTTTGTACAGTTCTAACTGTTCGAATTTTATTTAAAAAATGAGTGTCAATAACAAACGTAAGATTGAAGATGAATGCTGTGTTTTTAATTATGAATGGACAACTAAGTACTGTTTTATAAAAGTTGGTAGCAAATCAGTTTGCTTGCTGTGTCGTGAGTCAGTGGCTGTCTTCAATCAGTACAAATTAAAAAGACATTATCAAACAAAATATTCCGATTTCGGATACAATTTAACAACCGAAGGGAGGGAAAGGAAATGCCTTAAGTTGGTGAAATATTTTGGAAAAACAGCAAACTATTTTCAATAAACAGTCTTGAATTCAAGATGCTGCAACTGAAGTTAGTCTTGTGCTGTCACGCAGAATTGTAAAACAGAATAAGCCATTTTCTGATGGCGAGTTCATCAAGGAATGTTTGCTAGATGCAACAAACATTATGTTCCCAGAACAACAACAACAACCAAAAAAAAAAAAAAAAAAAAAAAAAAAAAACCAGTTCTGACATTACTTTATCCAGGAGAACTGTGGTCAGACGTGTTGATAAGATAGGTGACAATGTTATGCATAAACATCAAGATGCAAGTAAACAATTTTTGTGGTAGTCTCTTGCATTGGATGAGAGTACCGATGTACATGATACTGCCCAATTATTGATATTTATACGTGGAATAAACACTTCTTTCAAACTCACTGAAGAGTTATTGAGTGTTGAGTCACTCAAAGACACAACCACAGGCCATGCTATAATCAAGGCTTTTACTAACTGTATTGAAAGAACTGTGTTAGTTCGGAACAAGATGGCAAGTGTTACAACTGACGGAGCTCGTGCTTTGACTGGAAAAAATGTAGGTCTGGTACAGTTTATAAGTGATAAGATTAAAGCAGAATATCCAGACCACAAATTATTACCACTTCACTGTGTGATTAATCAAGAAAGTCTGTGAAAAACTGTTTTGAATATCAAGCATGTTATTGACCAAGTTGTCAGTGTCATCAACCTCATCAGATCAAGAGGACTTAATCACATACAGTTCAAGGCATTACTTGACGATTTGGAAACTGAACAATCCGATGTCCTGTACCACACCAGTGTTCTATGGCTGAGTCTCGGCAAGGTGTTGAGGCGAGTGTGGGAACTCAGAGAAGAAATAGTGATGTTCCTAGAGATGAAGGGCATTGAATGTGACTTTAATACTAATATTGTCAATAAAGAGTGGAAGTTAGACTTGATATTTGCATTGAAATTATGGAAAAGTTAAATGAACTGAATTGACAAACTTCAGGGCAATGGTGTGTTCGCACATGAATTGTATGTACATTTAAAATCATTTCAGGCAAAACTCTCACTGTACTCCAGATAAGAAAGTGAAAAAGATTTTGTCACTTCCCTTTGCTGAAACAAGAAACCATTTCTGGTGAAATGACTGAAAAGTACAAAGCCCAATTAGATGCACTGATTGAAGAATTTGGATGGAGATTCCAAGATTTCAAGAACGTAGAGCCACAGTCCAATATTCTCAGTTCCCCTTTCAGTACAGAAGCAGATACAGCCACAGAGGATATACAGTTGGAGCTGATTGACTTAGAAGCAGATCATGACCTGAAAGAGAAATTCAAGTCAGATGGTTTGCTGGATTTCTATGGATCTTTATCACAAGAGTCATTTCCCAACTTGAAAAACTTTGCAGCTAAACTTTTATCATTGTTTGGATCAACATACATTTGCGAACAAGCATTCTATTCTTTGAAGATCAATAGATCTAAGAGGTCTTTATTGTCGGACTGCAACTTGCATGCTGTCATGCGAATTTCAACAAGTAAACTTGCTCCAGATTTCAAGAATATGGTCAAAATGTGCAAGCAGTTACATACATCTCATTAGAAATCAACAATTATAGTGACAGTGTAGTCGGTTTGTGTCTAAATTAAAGCCATTGCTAGGTAATAAAGAATATTTTTTATAATAACATGTTGTAAAATCTTGTTAACAAATTAGTAAAAGTTATTGTCCATATTGTCAAATATAATGTATAAGTATATAAGTAAAATAAAATTGCAGTAATTATTTATTTATACTGCTTAATAACCTATAAATAATTAATAATTACTTATTGTCATAGGTTGCTGTAAGCAAAATGGACATTTTTTACAACATACATACATACATACATACATACATACATACATACATACATACATACATACATACATACATACATACATACATACATACATACATACATACATACATACATACATACATACATACATACATACATACATACATACATACATACATACATACATACATACATACATACATACATACATACATACATACATACATACATACATACATACATACATACATACATACATACATACATACATACATACATACATACATACATACATACATACATACATACATACATACATACATACATACATACATACATACATGCATACATGCATACATGCATACATACATACATACATAACATACATAAATACATACATACATACATACATACATACATACATACATACATACATACATACATACATACATACATACATACATACATACATACATACATACATACATACATACATACATACATACATACATACATACATACATACATACATACATACATACATACATACATACATAACATACATAAATACATACATACATACATACATACATACATACATACATACATACATACATACATACATACATAAATACATACATACATACATACATACATACATACATACATACATACATACATACATACATACATACATACATACATACATACATACATACATACATACATACATACATTACATACATTACATACATACATACATACATACATACATACATACATACATACATACATACATACATACATACATACATACATACATACATACATACATACATACATACATACATACATACATACATACATACATACATACATACATACATACATACATACATACATACATACATACATACATACATACATACATACATACATACATACATACATACATACATACATACATACATACATACATACATACATACATACATACATACATACATACATACATACATACATACATACATACATACATACATACATACATACATACATACATACATACATACATACATACATACATACATACATACATACATACATACATACATACATACATACATACATACATACATACATACATACATACATACATACATACATACATACATACATACATACATACATACATACATACATACATACATACATACATACATACATACATACATACATACATACATACATACATACATACATACATACATACATACATACATACATACATACATACATACATACATACATACATACATACATACATACATACATACATACATACATACATACATACATACATACATACATACATACATACATACATACATACATACATGCGGCCTGCCAATAGCCTTACATTTGTCAATGCGGCCCTACGCACAAAAAGTTTGCCCACTCTTGCCCTAGTCCTTACTTGCCCACTATGCATCCGTCTTGTTGATTTCCAACTTTGGCATTCAAGTCACCCATTATGATAGTTACTTCAGAATTCTTGCATTTCTTGACGGATTTCTCTAAATCACTATACAATGCATCAATGCTGTCATCCCTACTGTCTGCTGTTGGTGCATAAACTTGTTTGTATGACGTTGACATCAAAAGGTCTTCCACTCAACTTCACCAGTAACACTCTGTCTGATACAGCCCAATATCCTTTGATCGATTTTGCTCTCTGTGTATCCATTATAATTGCCACTTCTCGCTGATGTTTCTCTCCACCAGAATAGATTATTCTATATTCCTCAGATGTCATAATGCCAATTCCTGTCCATCTGGTCTCACATACACCTAACAGGTTAATATTTAATCTTCTCATTTCATTCTTAATGTTATCAAATTTCCCATCCCCACTCATAGTTCTTACATTCCAAGTTCCTACTTTCAATGTTGATATTCTTTTGCTGTGTATATGCTGCGAACAGTTATTGAACGTGCTATAGAAGTAAACAAGGATATACATCTTTGCTTTATTGACTACACAAAGGCTTTTTATAGAGTTAGACATTTCAACATGGTGGATATGCTTGCAGATCTACAAATTGATGGGAAAGACATTAGACTTATAAAAAACATATATTGGAAACAGCAAGCTGCCATAAAGATTGACAATGAAGTGGGACAATATCAACCTATTAAGAGAGGTGTTAGGCAGGGATGTGTAATGTCTCCAGATCTTTTTTCCCTATACAGTGAAAATATTTTCAGAAATGTAGAAGACATAAATGGAATCAGCATTGGAGGACGAAACATAAATAACATTAGATATGCATATGATACAGTATTGATTGCAGACAATGCACAGGATCTGCAACAATTAGTAGGCGCGGTTGTTGTCCACAGTGAGCAGCTGGGGTTGGAGTTAAATTGTAGGAAGACACAGGTTATGGTCGTCACTAGGAAGAACGAAGTACCACAATGTAATATACAAGTAAATGGGAATATTCTTCAATAAGTGAATCGGTACAATTATCTCGGAACAGTCATAACATCTGATGGGAGATGCCTTGAAGAGATTAAAGCAAGAATCGCCATGGCGAAAGTAGCCTTTAGCAAGATGAAAAACATTCTGACCAATAAAAAGATGTCAATTGAAACGAGAAAAAGAGTGTTGAGGGAATACATAGAACCTGTTCTTTTGTATGGATGTGAAACTTGGACAATGTGCAGTCAAGCTGAAAAACATCTGATGGCTGCAGAAATGTGGTTTCTGAGGAAAATGCAAAGAATACCATGGGCAGATAGAAAAACCAATGACCAAGTATTACAGGAGACAAATGAAAATAGTAGATTGATTAGAGAAATTAGACGTAGATAGTCAAAATTTTTTGGACATGTTATGAGAAGAAATGGATTGGAGAACTTGGTGACAACTGGCAAGATTGAAGGAAACAGACCAAGAGGCAGACCGAGAGGAAAATACCTGGATGGCTTGGCCACATGGCATGGACGAGACAGGAACACTGAGCTGATCCACGTCACTGGTGATCGAGTGAAATGGCGAGTCATTACCGCCCACGCTTTCCGGCATGGCACATGATTGATTGATTGTTTCTTTTGCACCCAGTCGCCTGATGACGGTCTGGAATCACCTGGTGCACATGACTACCCCTACCGGGCGAGGCTGCTCCTAAGGAGCACCCATTTACGTTGTTTCTCTGATTATCGATAAGACTGCAGTACATACTATTCTTGGCACCTGTAAAGAAGGTAGTTTGCTATTGCTTTCCTTCCTAGCAGCAACCATACTGGTCGATGACCGTAGCCAATGTCTCCCAAAAAAGAGATCCTCTGCCTACCGTCGTGAAACTGGAGACCATAACCTACATCTATCAGTCGGCTGCTCCTCAACTTCATCCACCACCTGCACCCATGGCTTCACGTAACCTTGATAGGGGGGCTAAACGGGTACTCCACCTTGCTCAAGGGTGTCCCGTAGGCTAGTGGAGGGAAGGAGGCACCCATAAAGGCATTACTATCATGCTATTATATTTTAAATATTCTCTAAGCAAACGTCATTGCACCAGCATTTGGGAGAGAGAGAGATAAAGAGAGAGATAGAGAGAGAGAGAGAGCGAGCGAGAGAGAGAGAGAGAGAGAAGAGAGAGAGAGAGAGAGAGAGAGAGAGAGAGAGAGAGAGAGAGAGAGAGAGAGAGAGAGAGAGAGAGAGAGAGAGAACTACTTGTTCAAATTGAATTAAATTTACAAACATAAATGACATTTCCTCTAAACATATTTATCAACATAAACCCCATAGACTTCCAAGGTCTTTCGCCGTTAATGAAAGTAAATTGTCTTTAAATTGTGCGTGGCCTTAAGAGGCCAGTAAAAAAATGTTGTTTCCCCACATCGGGGAAAAGTCATCAAGGAACCCGGAACGTTTTCATTAAAAGTTAGTTTTAAGAATTAAACATAGACATAGAATTGAAAAAGTGTATCATCAAATGTAAGTAAATAAAGATTAAACAAATGTTGTATAAACATTTTAATAGCTTTCTTCTTATAGTTGCAGAAATATGACTGCCGGATCGATTGTTTTATTTCTCCCCCCCCCCCCCCCCCAAAAAAAAAAATGAAAGATTTTAATGTTAGTTATGTATTATACCTAGGTATACCATTTTCATTTTCAAATTCTAGTAATTTCCCTTGTATCAATATTAGATGTTTATGTCCCCCTTCCAAGCGCAGACTGCTACTGCAACCATAGATTAATCTTAGGCAATTTACATATAAGGTAGACCAAGAAGACGGTGGGGAGATAATATATATACAGAACTACAAGCACTTGGAATCAACGACTGGCAAGAGAAGGTCAACCAGAGAGACGAATGGAGACGGATGTATCTGTAGCAAAGAACCTCAATGGCTCGGAACGCTGATGGAAGAAGAAGAAGAATTTACATATAAACTTAAAGAAAGTCAAATATACAAATCAATCAATCAATCAATCATGTGCCATGCCGGAAAGCGTGGGCGGTCATGATTCGCCATTTCACTCGATCACCAGAGTCGTGGATCAGCTCAGTGTTCCTGTCTCGTCCATGCCATGTGGCCAAGCCATCCAGGTATTTTCCTCTCGGTCTTCCTCTTGGTCTGTTCCCTTCGATCTTGCCAGCTGTCACTAAGCTCTCCAGTCCATTTCTTCTCATAACATGTCCAAAAAATGTTGACTGTCTACGTCTAATTTCTCTAATCAATCTACGATTTTCATTTGTCTCTTGTAGTACTTGGTCATTGGTTTTTCTATCTGTCCATGGTATTCTTTGCATTTTCCTCAGAAACCACATTTCTGCAGCCATCAGATGTTTTTCTGCTTGACTGCACATTGTCCAAGTTTCACATCCATACAAAAGAACAGGCTCTATGTATCCCCTCAACACTCTTTTTCTCGTTTCAATTGACATCATTTTATTGGTCAGAATGTTTTTCATATACAAATAGAAACGCAAAATTTGATCTACAGGCACTGAAGAGTGAGGAGATAAAATAATAGAGGTAAAAAACAGATTCGATGCATTGTCCGATATGGAAATAGAAATATTATTTCAAGACGTCAGTGACCAATTGGAAATATAAAAGAAATCAGTCAACAAGCTGCACTAACAACAATGATAATCCCAAAAATAAAGGTAATAGGACGCAAGAAATGGATGATGGAAGACATCTTAAAACTCATGGAAATAAGAAGAAATAACAAAAATAACAAGGAAATATACGAAGAGATTCACAGGAAAATTATAAGCTATACAAAAAGGCAAAAGAATCATGGCTTGAGGAAAATTGCAAGGAAATTGAAAACCAACACAACACCCAGAATACCAAATTAATGCACACAAGAATTAATGACATCACTAACAAAAGAACACACACATCAACAGGTTGCCTAAAAACCAAAGATGGCAAAATCATAATAGAAAAAGATCAGGTTTTACATGCGTGGTCAGATTATGTGAAAGACCTTTATGATGATACTAGCTGACCCGGCCCGGCTTCGCCCAGCACCTGGCGGGGATCTGTCTGTCTGTCTGTCTGTCTGTCTGACCCGGCCCGGCTTTGCCCAGCTCCTGATGGGGAGCATCTCATTTAATTTATATAAGTAGTCATATAAGCTCCCGTTCCCGACTATCTGTCTGTCTGTCTGTCTGTCTGTCTGTATGACCCCGCCCGGTTTCGCCCAACCCTTTGTGGGGAGCATCTCATTTACTTCATATAAGTAGTCATATAAGCTCCCGTTCCCGTTCCCGACTATCTGTCTGTCTATCTGTCTGTCTGTCTGTCTGATCCGGCCCGACTTCACCCAGTCCCTGGTGGGGAGCATCTAATTTATTTCATATAAGTAGTCATATAAGCTCCCGTTCCCGACTATCTGTCAGTCTGTCTATCTGTCTATCTGTCTGTCCCACCCGGCCCGACTTCGGCCAGGCCCTGGTGGGGAGCATCTCGTTTAATTCGTATAAGTAGTCATATAAGCTTCAGTTCCCGACTATCTGTCTGTCTATGTTCGGCCTGTTCCCGTTAAAAATATAGATAAGATAGAAGAATAGATAGATTGATAGTAGAAAATATGATTGGAATAGATCTAAAGTAAACTTACCAAGATATCACGAACAGCAATTAAATGGTGGGCGGTGGGTTCACTGCAGAGTACTGCAAAGGATATGCAACTAACTTTCTCTCACCAAAAATTACTTCTTTTTTTTTTTTTTACGAACGAAAATCTTTATTTTCAAAGGGTTAAGAATTGGACACGTAGGCCCGTCCTACATTTTGCCCTTCTTCTCTATTTTCTCTCATACATGCTTTCATTCAACATCTCTTATGAAGCAATTGTTTGACAACAAAAGAACAATAAACATTAAAACGCATGAAAAGTAACTCGTTGAGGCAATGTTTAACATGGGCATCATAAATACCCAACGTGGGTGTAACGCGCCATACATATGAGAATGTTTAAAAAGAATTATATGTGCTGTTAAAGAAAAAATAAAAAGATGAGTTAGAAAATTTTCACTATTTAAATAGATGCATTATTATTTATTATTATTATTATCATTATTAAAGTCAGGTCTTAGTCAGATATGACTGAGCTACCGTATAACAGTAGACGGTACTACCTGGTTTCTGTTAGCGCCGAACGTTGGGCGGCGCTTACCAAACCCGACACCCCACATTGTGCCAACGGTTCGGGCGGAAGAGCGCAATTGGGAGGGTACAAGCCTTACCCTGGTGCGAGGAAATGCAAGCTAAAGACAAAATTGTCATGGCAGGACAGACCAGGCCCTAAGCCTTGGTTGGCGACTGGTCTAGGATCGAAGCTCCGACAGGCGGACAGTTAGAGCATTGCTTTGCTGATCCGGCAGCTTCTGCAGCTTGTCTTGTTCCAAATGTAGGGGTGTTACCTTTCCTCTGGAGTGAAATAGGCAGGCCGAGAGAGGGATCATGCTGCATGGGCAACACATGATCTCTATATTTTAGCCCAGGCTTTGTGCTATGGAGAGGTCACTATTGTCCCTGCGCTTGGCAACCTCTTGTGGGTTTGCCACCATTATTACTGCATATGCACCGACACTCGATTCCTCTGATGATGTGAAGGATTTTTTCTATGAGGAGTTAGACTCTGTGATCAAGGCAGTTCCAAAATCTGACTACATTTATATGCTCGGTGATTTCAATGCTCGTGTGGGCAAGGACTCGAGTTCATGGCCAGTGTGCCTTGGAAAATACAACATCGGTCGCATGAATGAAAATGGACAAAGGCTGCTGGAGCATTGCACCAGTAATGACCTATGTATTACAAACTCCTTTTTTAAAACAAAAGAGATGCATAAGGTCACATGGAAACATCCAAGATCCGGCCATTGGCACCAGTTGGACTTCATCATTACACGGAGACAACATCTGAACCATATATCATTGACTCGTAGTTACCACAGTGCTGACTGTGATACGGATCATTCTTTGGTTGTTGCAAGGGTTAGACTGAGACCAAAGAGAATCTACACAGCTAAACACAAATCTAGCCCCAGGATTAATATTAACACTCATGATCCTGAAAAGTGCTTTCAGTTTCAACAGCAACTTGAAGACGCTTTCACTGATACACCAGAAAATTGTACAGTAAATGAAAAGTGGGGTCAAATTAAGGAAACTCTTTATAAAACTGCCGTAGGGGTTTACGGCACTGTGGATCATAAGAGGCAGGACTGGTTTGCGGCCAACAGCGAGACTCTGCAGCCCTTGATTGATAAGAAGAAGAAAGCTCTCTTAAGAAACAAGGAAAGACCAATGCGTAACACTCTGAGTGAGCTAAGGCAAGCTAGGAAGGATGCGCAAAAGGCTGCCAGGCAGTGTGCAAATGATTATTGGATCAAGTTATGTGAGTCCATTCAAATCGCAAGTGATAATGGAGACATAAGAAGCATGTATGAAGGAATAAAGAAAGCATGTGGTCCAGTGATCAAAAGAAGTGCACCATTGAAAACCTTGACTGGAGAAATCATCACTGACAAGAAACGGCAGATGGACAAATGGGTAGAGCACTATTTGGAGCTTTACTCAAGTGAGACCAAACTAGCGGATGATGCCCTCAACGCCATAGAGGCTCTACCAACTCTTGACCACCTGGACACACTTCCCACCATAACAGACGTTAAGTGTGCTATAAATGAACTTGCATCTGGCAAGGCTCCAGGTAAGGATGGGATTCCAATAGAGGTTATCAGGAGTGGGCAAGACACACTCACTATACAGATCCACCAGCTAATAGAGCTATGCTGGCGTGAAGGACAAGTCCCACAGGATTTCAAAGATTCAAGCATCATAACACTATACAAGAACAAGGGCGATCGGAGCGACTGCAACAACTATAGGGGTATCTCACTTCTGTGTATTGTTGGAAAAGTATTTGCCAGAATTGTTCTGCGCAGACTTCAAGTCCTAGGAGATCAAGTCTACCCCGAATCACAGTGTGGCTTTCGACAGAACCGGTCTACCACTGATATGATATTCTCATTGCGACAAATGCAAGAAAAATGCCGTGAACAGAATCAACCACTGTTTATTGCCTTCATCGACCTCACAAAGGCATTTGATTTGGTCAGTCGTGAGGGTCTGTTCAAGGCACTAAAGAAGATTGGCTGCCCACCAACTCTTCTGTCCATTGTGTAATCGTTCCACACAGGCATGAAGGGTATAATCAAGTTTGATGGTGCAACTTCTGAAGAATTTGAAATCAAGAGTGGAGTTAAGCAAGCTTGTATACTAGCTCCCACCCTCTTTGGAATATACTTTTCACTTCTACTGAAATATGCATTTCGTGATCAGGATGGTGGTATATACATTCACTCACGCTCAGATGGCGGCCTCTACAATGCTCAGAGATTGAAGGCTAAGACCAAAATTAGGAGGGTACTGATCAGAGAGTTGCTTTTTGCAGATGATGCTGCAGTTACGACCCACTCTGAGGAAGAATTGCAATGTCTACTATCTGCATTCTCCAATGCTTGTTCTGAATTTGGTTTAACAATTAGCAAAAAGAAGACACAGATTATGTCACAAGGTGCACATGGGATACCATCAATCTTTATTGACGACGCCGAACTAGAGATAGTAGACCATTTTACATATCTAGGATCAGTGGTAAATAGCAAATTATCCCTAGATCAGGAAATCAACATCCGGATTGGTAAGGCAGCAACAACAATGAACAGGTTAAGAAAAAGAGTCTGGGAGAACAGGAAGCTTACTGCCAAAACAAAAGTCCTTGTCTATCAAGCCTGTGTCCTTAGTACTCTTCTCTATGGCAGTGAAACCTGGACAACTTACTCACACCAAGAGAACAATGTAAACAGCTTTCATATGCGGTGTCTGCGAAGAATTCTTGGTATTAAGTGGCAAGACAAAATCACAAATACTGAAGTATTGGAAAGATCAGGTTGTGTGACAGTTTATTCCATGCTCAGTCTTCGTAGACTTAGATGGATAGGACATCTTAGGAGGATGGATGATGGTAGAATACCAAAGGATATCTTTTTTGGTGAATTACAGATGGGTAAGAGATCTCAGGGTCGGCCTCTACTACGATACAAAGATGTGTGTAAGCGGGACATGATTGATACAGGCATTGATAATGCACATTGGGAGCAAGTCGCCGCTGAACGTGTTGAATGGAGGGCAAATATCAGAAATGGAATAAAGTCAAAGGAGAAAATTATTGCAGAAAAGTCACACACCAAGCGTTTGAGACGTAAGATGGTGCATGATGGTGGAAATGACCACGTGTTCAGATGCACCCACTGTGAACGGACATTTACAGCGCAAATTGGCCTTATCAGTCACACTCGCTACCGCCATAGTTAAAAGTTATTATGCCTTTTTAAAGCACAAACTATCGTCTGTCAAGACGGCAAGGTGCCAATGTATTATTATGAAAACTTTGAAAATGCCTTAAAGATTATATCATTATTTATTATAACTCATATGCTTGTAAATAACTGTAGACAAAGAGTTTATAAATCTTTGAAAACAATGCAACAATCTATATATAAAATATATAGCAATGCTATTAAAAGTTATGCCCCTTGAAATAACTTTTCTTAAGTTAAGTCCCCTCGCTATATATAAATGATCATGTAAATTAAAATATTAAATTTTAGTAAGTAAATAGCTGATTGTACACTAACAAACTATGACAATTGGCTGCACTAGAATGAAAAGAATACATGTAGAAAATTTCATCTCAATCGGATGGACCGTTATCGAACGCATCAAATACATCCCTACACACATACATACATCGTCTTTTAAAGATATAGACAAGAGAAGAACAATTATGATAATAAGAATAAAAATGAAGGGTCATCAATTTTGTTTGTCGGGGTATTTTCTTTTAGATATCTAGCAATTCCGCAGAGCCGTCTCCCTGGCGAAGGTGTTAACGATTTTCTCCGTAATCCCGTATATCTACTTGTGGGGAAACAGCTGCGCGAGATTCGGTAGGGAATCGGGTTGCGTTGGTTACTTACAGGGGTATCTGAGATTGTCGCTCAGGAAGCAATGCAAAATACTCTGCGTAATCTTGGAAAGATATCCACAACAGCGGTAAAATGCTGTTGTTGACAGCGATTTAAATAGGATATGCGATAAAAAAATTCCGCTGAATGCTTGAACATAAGTGTAGTGATAAATCAAGGCATTACTATCATGTTATTATGATATTTGAAATATTCTCTAAGCAAACGTAATTGCACCAGCATTTAGCAGAGAGAGAGAGAGAGAGAGAGAGAGAGAGAGAGAGAGAGAGAGAGAGAGAGAGAGAGAGAGAGAGAGAGAGAGAGAGGAAGAATTGGGGGGGGGGGGGTGAGAACTATTTGTAATATTTGTCAACATAAGCCCCATAAGCTTGCACGGCCTTTCGCCAGTGCGAAAATAAGTGCACGCAGGCCCTGATTGTTCCAGACCAGGTTTTGTCCTACTCACTTCGCTTGTTAATCGTCATCTCTCTCATTCCTATCACCTAGGCCAGGGGTGGGCAAACTACGGCCCGCCACCTGATTTTATGCGGCCAGCGAGGGCATTTAGGAATAATAAGTTTTACTTCGTTTTTAAGTTATTTTCTTGAATTTTAAAGAATTTCATGTACCGTTATGATTGTTTCAACATTTTTGATAAGATTTCTTTCTAATTATCATCTTTTGTAAACAGTCCTTGGCCTTCGTAATGTAATGCTTCTTCTTCTTCTTCTTCTTCTTCTTCTTCTTCTTCTTCTTCTTCTTCTTCTTCTTCTTCTTCTTCTTCTTCTTCTTCTTCTTCTTCTTCTTCTTCTTCTTCTTCTTCTTTCGTTCGCCTTAAATACTATAACTGCAATGTTGCCTCTTGTGTGAATTTAACTGTCCTTTTTAGTTCACTAAGCAGTCCATAGAGTTTATCTTCCACTGTCGTCTCTCTTGGCCAGAAGGTTAGCCTAGACATGTAATTTGGGCAGTCTTTGAGTATGTGCTCTGCTGTCTGCGACGATAATCCACACGTGCACATGGCTGATTCACCAATCTTGAATCTTGTATACATGTGGTTGCGTAATCTATTGTGTCCTGTTCTGAGGAGCAGAATAATGACTTGTTCTGGCCTGTCCATAACGTGGTAGTCGTCTTGAGCAGGTTATGATGGCTTTCTGACTGATTTGATCATTCTTTTCTTTTGGTGGTAACGGGCACATCAGGCTGTTCTTCATTTGCTCCTTCCTTAGCCAATCGATCAGTTCTGTTGTTTCCGGGTACTCCACAGTGGGATGGTATCCACTGTATGGTGACCTTATGCTGGCTGCTAAGTTCAGAATGTGGTGTCCTTTATACTGGCAATTTCCAAGACATCATTTCGTTTTCGTTGAGGTGAGTTTCTTGCAAGCAACATACGCTTACCTTTTCTTGGTCCTAGATGTTTTCTAGTTCTATTATTTTGTTGCTGAATCCCTCCGCATTCCAGTGCATTAGTTTTAGTCTTTGTTTGGTATGGCCAGTTGCTCTATTCTCAGGTCCCCTGGCTCCACAGGACATCTGAGAAGGACCTCCAGTAGTTGTGGTTGGACTCTTTTAAGGCACATGGCCCGGCACTGCACCTGCCTGGGGGTCCAAAATAGGGCGAGCACCGTAACATCTAGCCGTAGTCGACATATTTCATTGCGCGTGATTGGTGGCATCCTGATTTCTGTGGTGCGCCTCCTGGCTGGTTGCCTCCATCTTCAGCTCCTTTCCTTTGCTAGAGCAGACTGTGGTCTTACTCGAGTTTAGGTGTGTAGGCACGCACACACACATGTCTGCGCATGCACGTACGAGCATACACATCTAGAGCGTTCTGTATATTTCTCGGCGCCAGTGACTCGCCGCCGCCCCTTCTCCTGTTAGTTAAAACAGTTCCGCCACGAGAAGGCCAGAAGTTGGACTTCTGCTGCATAGGTGATGAATGCACGAGCCATTAGGGTATTTATGCAAGGTTGGGCGCTCACCCCAACCGGCCCCTGGCTACATACAGCAACATTTGGAACCATGTTATGCTATAATGCGAATTTATCGATTTTTATATAGAGAAATATTTATCGACATGAAAAATTTAATAAGGATGATTTTATGAAAAACAGATATTTTGCAAGAAAATATTAAATTTAAAAGTCTTTTGCTGTTTTAAATTATTTCCACATTTACAATGTTCAAATTAATTTATTTGTTGTAGTAGTCTTGATATATTTCTGAAATGTATTCTGAGTTTACTACTTGTTTTCCGAATATTTTATTTTCACTCATAGCCGAAAGTAGGTTTTGTTTCATTTCCGTTTTAATGTTTTGTACAGTTCTAACTGTTTGAATTTTATTTAAAAAATGAGTGTCAATAACAAACGTAAGATTGAAGATGAATGCTGTGTTTTTAATTATGAATGGACAACTAAGTACTGTTTTATAAAAGTTGGTAGCAAATCAGTTTGCTTGCTGTGTCGTGAGTCAGTGGCTGTCTTCAATCAGTACAAATTAAAAAGACATTATCAAACAAAATATTCCGATTTCGGATACAATTTAACAACCGAAGGGAGGGAAAGGAAATGCCTTGAGTTGGTGAAATATTTTGGAGAAACAGCAAACTATTTTCAATAAACAGTCTTGAATTCAAGATGCTGCAACTGAAGTTAGTCTTGTGCTGTCACACAGAATTGTAAAACAGAATAAGCCATTTTCTGATGGCGAGTTCATCAAGGAATGTTTGCTAGATACAACAAACATTATGTGCCCAGAACAACAACAACAACCAAAAAAAAACAAAAACAGTTCTGACATTACTTTATCCAGGAGAACTGTGGTCAGACGTGTTGATAAGATAAGTGACAATGTTATGCATAAACTTCAAGTTGCAAGTAAACAATTTTTGTGGTAGTCTCTTTCATTGGATGAGAGTACTGATGTACATGATACTGCCCAATTATTGATATTTATACGTGGAATAAACACTTCTTTCAAACTCACTGAAGAGATATTGAGTGTTGAGTCACTCAAAGACACAACCACAGGACATGATATATTCAATGCTTTTACTAACTGTATTGAAAGAACTGGGTTAGTTCAGAACAAGATGGCAAGTGTTACAACTGACGGAGCTCTTGCTTTGACTGGAAAAAATGTACGTCTGGTAAAGTTGATAAGTGATAAGATTAAAGCAGAATATCCAGACCACACATTATTACCACTTCACTGTGTGATTCATCAAGAATGTCTGTGAAAAACTGTTTTGAAAAACAAGCATGTTATTAACCCAATTGTCAGTGTCATCAACCTCATCAGATCAAGAGGACTTAATCACATACAGTTCAAGGCATTACTTGACGATTTGGAAACTGAAAAATCTGATGTCCTGTACCACACCAGTGTTCGATGGCTGAGTCTCGGCAAGGCGTTGAGGCTAGTGTGGGAACTCAGAGAAGAAATAGTGATGTTCCTAGAGATGAGGGGCATTGAATGTGACTTTAAAACTAATATTGTCAATAAAGAGTGGAATATAGACTTTATGTTTACCATTGAAATTATGAAAAATTTAAATGAACTGAATTGACAAACTTCAGGGCAATGGTGTGTTCGCACATGAATTGTATGTACATGTAAAATCATTTCAGGCAAAACTCTCACTGTACTCCAGATAAGAAAGTGAAAAAGATTTTGTCACTTCCCTTTGCTGAAACAAGAAACCATTTCTGGTGAAATGACTGAAAAGTACAAAGCCCAATTAGATGCACTGATTGAAGAATTTTAATGGAGATTCCAAGATTTCAAGAACGTAGAGCCACAGTTCAATATTCTCAGTTCCCCTTTCAGTGTAGAAGCTGATACAGCCACATAGGATATACAGTTGGAGCTGCTTGACTTAGAAACAGATCATGACCTGAAAGAGAAATTCAAGTCAGATGGTTTGCTGGATTTCTATGGATCTTTATCACAAGAATCATTTCCCAACTTGAAAAACTTTGCAGCTAAACTTTTATCATTGTTTGGATCAACATACATTTGCGAACAAGCATTCTCTTCCTTGAAGATCAACAAATCTAAGAATAGGTCTTTATTGTCGGACTGCAACTTGCATGCTGTCATGTGAATTTCAACAAGTAAACTTGCTCCAGATTTCAAGAATATTGTCAAAAAGTGCAAGCAGTTACATACATCTCATTAGAAATCAACAATTATAGTGACAGTGTAGTCGGTTTGTGTCTAAATTAAAGCCATTGATAGATAATACAGAATATTTGTTATACTAACGTGTTGTAAAATCTTGTTAACAAATTAGTAAACGTTTTTGTTCATATTGTCAAATATAATGTATAAGTATATAAGTAAAATAACATTGCAATCATTTTTTATTTATACTGCTCAATAACTGTCAGAAGTCGGGGTGCCGGCTAGATGAAAGTATTATTCACTAGCGAGCCACCCCAAATAGTCAGAAACTGACTAGGGACAAAATCTATATGGCTGAACTATAGATTAGGCCCATGAATATCCAACGTACAGCTCTAAATGGCTCGTTACAAAATTGAAATGAACTGTGCTGAATATTCGCCAAGGAATAGGAAAGAGAAGGTTAGCTAGGATAGATTTTAAGTCTGAATTACAGTTTAAGGACAACTATCCTAGTACAGGTTTTTCTCCCTGACTGCTCCTTTCCTTGGTGTTTAAGTGAACCCAAACCAATATACACACACAACACGTATGCACAATTGGAAAAAAATATATGACAGAACTATGAGTTACAATACTACAACATTTATTTACTAATCATATTAAACATTGGATGTTATTCAAAATGATGGTGATGATATCATATAGATAGTGATGAGAAACATTACGTAACTTGTTACTTGATCTATCTGGATCTGTGGTCCAGATCCCCACTCTCCAGTAGACTCAAAAAAAAAAAAAAAAGAAACAGCTTGCCGGTATTCTGACTCCTGCCAGTCCTAGCTCTACCTAGTCTTCACTCGTTCTTGAGATCTGTAACATAGGTGCTCCTTGCGAGAGCTGGTAAGAAAGTCAAGAATGTGTTATATCTTGTTCTACATCAGCGCAATCCTAATTAAAACATATCATAACACAAACATATACAATGACCAGTCTGGCCAAGTTTATCTTCCAGCTCTACTGTGTTCACCATCCTCCTTCTCCCTACTGTCTTTAATCTGGGACGGGCTTTTCAATGGTCTCACACGCCTGTAATGATTACATTTCTGCCGCCCCATGTCCATGTCGCTAATACAGAAATTCTGTGTCTTACAGCCGCTCCGTCCAAATTTGGTTTAGCAGCTCACAGGATCGGTAATGGTATTATAATAATGCCGGGTCATCCGGGCTTACAAGTAGTGACCAGTAGCTGTGCCAGGTTTCCATGCATTACCGTGAACGCACGCCCACAATACACTGAGAAAGTTTAGCACCATATACCCTATACTACCAATTGTGGGTAATGTCTGTACCATTACACCTCTGCTTCCAACACAATCGTTGGCCAATGTGCCAATGCGCAGACAATAGCATAACACTTCATATCGGTAGGTTTGCATATGACAAATCAATATATCAAACATCCAATACACATAAACATATTGATTAAACTAGACATATTATGATACTTTAACATCATAGCATAATGCACTAGTTAGTTTGTATGTATACAAAATGAGACGTATATACACAAAAAGAATATGTACGAAGCATATTCCTAGCATCGTATATTCATATGAAATTACACATACATACATCCAACATATCCGTAAACATTATATTACTTCAAGATAGACATATAATGATACTCAACATAATAGCATCAGGCATTATTAATGAGTACTAATATTGTATAGCTACAAAATGAGATATACAACAAGTCTAATTGAAGTGACCACACAGACCAGCCATATTTGCTGATCTGCCCGGTTTAATCACCCCTTAGTTACTGCTGTTGTAAGAATTAAATAAATAGTCAGTTGACTATATTCTGTACAACAAATTCACACACCAAAAAGAGACTAGTCTAGTTTACAAAGAAATGACAAGCATCTACCAAGACACCTAAAAGTATACTTAGACAATGATATGCCTTTCACAAGTTTCTACTTCTCAGAAGAGTAATACATGAAGCATAATGATATTGAACACAGAACTTAGAAAGAACACTCAAGTAACCTACGCCAAAGATAGTTCTTGAAATAACCTAGATCAGATATAGACTGAAAATCGGTACATCCATCTAAGAGACTAAGAGACTTACTAAGGGACTAGTTACTAAGAAATAATTCTCCTAGTGAAATCTAGCAACATAAGAATCATACGTATGACTACAAACGATCTGGTTGTCTCACCTGTTCTGAAGTCAAACATTTTCTAACATAAAACAGGCTAGGGACCCTTATTTAAGCTGAGTCCAGCAGACAGTATTATCTCCTTGGCATTCCCGTCATAAATTCTTCTTATCTCCCCCTGACGGTAATTGCAATTATCACTGCAACCTGGCCATACCACCTGTGGGTCTGACAATTATTAGCCCCCTGAGTCTTATCAGTGATTTCACACCTTGCACCTCTAGTCTCTACCAGATGGAGGTCAGCCATAGCGGTTGGGCGGTTTCCTAGCTCTGCTTATCAGGTGTTGACTTGGCTTGTTTACTGCCTTAGGGCTATTATCTCCACGTTTCTACAGGTAATTGCCTTTATTAACCCAATGGCCCAGTTCATTGTTGATTCAGCCCGGGTCTACCTGGGCAAGAAGGTGCCAATGTGTCTGTGTGGTGTCATAGCCCGTCTGGGTCAGCAGTTTTCTAAGGTGTAGACTAATTTCAATTATCTAGTTGTGTTCGTCTCAAGTAGCCCATTTTACTTGCCATCTGCAAGCTTACGTCATGGCTAGAGGCTTTTTGTGAATAATCTTACCTCACGACTAGATAGCCGTGGAGTAGCGTGATTAATTCATTCTTTCTCAATTTGGCCTCTCAAATTTGGAGACCGAGAAAAATATTCTGGGATGTTAAGGCGGCATTTCACGACAATAACCTATAAATAATTAATAATTACTTATTGTGATAGGTTGCTGTAAGCAAAATGGACATTTTATACTATATATATATATATATATATATATATATATATATATATATATATATATATATATATATATATATATATATATATATATACACGGCCCGCCAATAGCTTTACATTTGTCAATGCCGCCCTATGCACAAATAGTTTGCCCACCCCTGGTCTAGTTGATCACGAGAAATAAGAATTGGATAATTCTGTAATACTTCAAACTCTCCAGAAGAAGTGGATATTTATGTACAGGCCTCAAACTCTCCAGAAGATGTGGATATTTATGTACAGGTCTCAAGCTCTCCAAAAAAAAGTGGATATTTCTGTACAGGTCTCAAACTCTCCAGAAGAAGTGGATATTTCTGTATGCATCTCAAAATCTCCCGAAGAAATGGATGTTTTTGTACAGGCCTCAAACTCTCCAGAAGAAGTGGATATTTATTACAGGTCTCAAACTCTCCAGAAGAAGTGGATATTTCTGTACAGGTCTCAAACTCTCCAGAAGAAGTGGATATTTCTGTACACATCTCAAAATTTCCCGAAGAAGTGGATATTTATATACAGGCCTCAAACTCTCTAGAAGAAGTGGACATTTCTGTACAGGTCTCAAACTCTCCAGAAGAAGTGGATATTTTTGTACGCATCTGAAAATCTCCCGAAGAAGTGGATATTTCTGTACAGGTCTCAAACTCTCCAGAAGAAGTGGATATTTATGTACAGGTCTAAAACTCTCCAGAAGAAGTGGATATTTCTGTACACATCTCAAAATCTCCCGAAGAAGTGGATATTTATATACAGGCCTCAAACTCTCTAGAAGAAGTGGACATTTCTGTACAGGTCTCAAACTCTCCAGAAGAAGTGGATATTTTTGTACGCATCTGAAAATCTCCCGAAGAAGTGGATATTTCTGTACAGGTCTCAAACTCTCCAGAAGAAGTGGATATTTATGTACAGGTCTAAAACTCTCCAGAAGAAGTGGATATTTATGTACAGGTCTCAAACTCTCCAGAAGAAGTGGATATTTCTGTACAGATCTCAAACTCTCCAGAAGAAGTGGATATTTCTGTACAGATCTCAAACTCTCCAGAAGAAGTGTACATTTCTGTACAGGCCTCAAACTCTCCAGAAGAAGTGGATATTTCTGCACAGATCTCAGACTCTCCAGAAGAAGTGGATATTTCTGTACAGATCTCAAACTCTCCAGAAGAAGTGGACATTTCTGTAAATGCCTCAAACTCTCCAGAAGAAGTGGATATTTCTGTACAGATCTCAAACTCTCCAGAAGAAGTGGATATTTCTCTACAGAACTCAAACTCTCCAGAAGAATTGGATATTTATGTACAGATATCAAACTCTCCAGAAGAAGTGGATATTTATGTACACGCCTCAAACTCTCCAGAAGAAGTGGACATTTCTGTAAATGCCTCAAACTCCCCAGAAGAAGTGGATATTTCTGTACAGGTCTTAAACTCTCCAGAAGAAGTGGATATTTCTGTACAGGTCTCAAACTCTCCAGAAGAAGTTGTTATGTCTGTACACGTCTCAAACTCTCCAGCAGAAGTGGTTATTTCTGTACAAGCCTCAAATTCTCCAGAAGAAATGGACATTTCTGTACGCATCTGAAAATCTCCCGTAGAAGTGGACATTTCTGTACGCATCTCAAAATCTCCGGAAGAAGTGGATATTTATGTACAGTCCTCAAACTCTCCAGAAGAACTCTGCCATCGTTGCCTCCAGCACACGTGCGAGTTATCATCAATCAATAACCGCTCACCCTGGATTCTATTTATGGTTCCTTCTTCAATAAAACATGAGCTCTTAGTCCCCACTTGCTTTGATTTCCTATGCGATTGATTTCCCATGGAACACTCATTAGCCCCACTCTGTTGCTTGTCTGCGTGCTCTAGGTGAGTGCGTCTCAGTCGGTAGCTGTACTCATTCCGTGCCAGTTTATTTCTCCGTGTAAGTGTTCAACCAGCTCGGCCACTCGGTGCTGCGGCATCAATTAACATAAATACGCTTAAAAATAATACCAGCAAACTAGGGTCATGGAAGAGGATTATCCATTCACATAGACACATGTAAGAACATCATTAACGAACATAGACAAATTTAAGAATGACATCAACGAACATAGACACACGTAAGAATGACATCAAAATTCATAGACACATGTAAGTATGACATCAACAATCATAGACACATGTAAGAATGACATCAAGATTCATAGACACATGTAAGTATGACATCAACAATCATAGACACATGTAAGAATGACGTCAACAATCATAGACACATGTAAGAATGACGTCAACAATCATAGACACATGTAAGAATGACGTCAACAATCATAGACACATGTAAGAATGATATCAACAATCATAGACACATGTAAGTATGACATCAACAATCAGAGACACATGTAAGTATGACATCAACAATCATAGACACATGTAAGGATGATATCAAGAATCAGAGACACATGTAAGAACGACATCAACAATCAGAGACACATGTAAGAACGACATCAACAATCATAGACACATGTAAGAATGACATCAACAATCAGAGACACGTGTAAGAATGACATCAACAATCATAGACACCTGTAAGAATGGCATCAACAATCATAGACACATGTAAGAATGACATCAACAATCAGAGACACATGTAAGAATGACATCAACAATCATTGACAATTTTTGGGATGGTTCCTCTCATAGAGTTTCATCTCGGAAATAAATATTGTCAGTATTGAAACTTTAGCAGTTCTTTCTCTAAGAGTTCATTGTACTTTCTGCGAGGCTGTATCCTGACCGTACATTGATGTTGTCTGTTGTGAGTCTTCATTGTACATTCTGCAAGACAGCCCCACCATCTCATCTCATGTTGTTCCTCTTGTACCATGCGGTGTGGAGGTGAAGCATAAACAGGCGGAGAGTGTCCGTTTATGGGCCTCATGTATCCTTTTCTCATGAACCTTGGAGAACATCGTGATAACTGGAAAGATCAAAGGGAAGATCTTTGTGGCAGACAAAGAGAAATGATGCTGGATGGATTGAGACGGTGGCATGGAGGAATATCATCAGAAGAGTTGATACAGAAAACCAAAGACCGAGATCTGTGGAGAGACATGCACGCCTACGCCAGCTTGCAGGGCACTTGATAATGATGTACTCTGATATTCCCTCTGTCCATCGTTGACATGGTGGGCCTTGGCATCTGGTTCCATTTGGTCTGTACATCATTGCTTGTCGTGGTATACTGTCCGTTGATAGCCTAGTTATGTGGCCGAACCATTTCACTTGCTGTTTTCTAATTGTGACGAAACGCGTTTATCTGTCTTGGGTCGTCAAGTTCCCGCACTATTTTGGCGCGTCATCGGGGACTTTCCCAGCTAAAAATAGACTGAGGGAAGCCGATGGAGGACTTATTATCTAGAATCGTCTCGAAACACCGGAATTCGAGTAACCCGTGATGTTGGGTATCGCTCTAACTTCCCGTGCAGAGAGATCTAGAAACTCTAGGCGGGGAATGACGTGTTCCCGAGAAAGTATCTTTTCTCGAGAAGCACTCGCTTCTAGTGCGCATTGAGTTGGCACGAAGCGGGAAATTGGCTAAACCAGCCATTCACTTACTTTTGTTCGAAGAGAACAGACGCTGGCCTGAATGTGAGCCATTTCTGTGTTGCGTCTCACCTCAACCATGATTCGGCTGACTGTTATGAAAAGGCAGCTGAGAAGCCCTTGAACAGTTCGGAAGCTGACTGGAGAGCTGGTTTCACCATCCAGGTAGATATTTGGTTAAATCATTTAACTTTGTACGTGTGTTCCACACGCCATTGTTCTAACCTCATTACCTATGCGGATGTCCTTGCATACTAATTAGCAAACCGATCGATAACGCAGGTGACAATTAATCGTGGGTTTGTTTACCGTGTGCTCGCGAATCAGCTGTTAGGAACGCCGTAATGTGATGTGGGCGATTTGGGTTCCAAATATATGTACCATATATTGCCAATCGTTGCATCTATTAGGTTGCTGTGTTAGAATAAAACCTAGTTACTTGTGCCGGATGGAAACTTAGATTATGTCAGTCAGTTGCTGAAGCCAGAAGAACGGTTAGAAAACCAGGTAAGTTGGTAGGTGGAGATTCAGACAAAATTGTGCTGAGTTACTAAGTAAAGGAAAAACTTAGTTCTGTGCCACCAGGAATGATGTAACTATTGTGTAGTAACTTAATAGTGAATTCATTGTGTGGAACAGCGGATTTCTGTGGAAAGGTAAGTGGCTTTGGTGCTATATATATATAGTTATGATGTGACATTGTGTATATATATTAGGTCATGGCATGTGATACTTCCTGGGGTAATTCCGAACGCCGAATAGATCGACGCGTGATAACACGGCGTGCCGTCGCGATGTAAATATGCGTTCTGAAATCTTGTCTAAGCTATCCTGTTTCTTTCATACTGGCGCTAGTGCGAGTGAAGGCTAAGGTGCTGGAAGTATGGAAGGATGCAGGAGGCTGTATGAGACTGGGGAAATATCGAATATGGGGGATGTGAAAGCAAGTTATGAAAGTATGTGTTGGTAGACCAAACCAACGATGAAGTTCAGTCCAGGCCAAGGCTAAACCACTTGGGAGGACAGAACTGGAACAGTACCCTTGGAACATGGGGGGAACATGTATTCTCAAGAAGGCTTCTTGACTCTAAGGCAGAGTCTGATAAGAAGAGTTTGCTGTGGCGTGGGCAGGTGGTCCCACCAGCAAACAGGATTGTGTACATATTGGATGTGATCATGTACTATTCCTATATCCCGAGGGATGGTATATTGATCAAGTTTATGTTTCTTAATGTACATTGATGATGTTAGGAACGAGTCTAGGGACTCTTTACCTATTTGTTTAGTTCGATTAAATTAGAACAATAACAGCCTTGTATCATTACTGACGTTAGCGACGACTGGTAGATGATTAGGGATAGGTGAGACCAATGATCAGACTCGTCATTCTGATTTCTTGCTCTGTTTGACGGGCTGTTCTGTGAGGCCAGCTGACATTGGTGAACCCATGCTTGACTACTCTCCATATAGAGATAATGCTTTGGTTATATGGATAACTAACTAGCATGACTGAGAGTTGAGTAGTTATTGGTAGGATGCATGTGGACTAATGTTTGGGCCAGTATACTCTCACCGGTCGCTCTTCCGTTTCAGGAGTTTGCCTGTTGAGGAACCAGTCAACTATAATTGCTGTTGGCAGGAAACCACTTCGTGTGACAGAGCGAAGGGTTCAGTTCTTTACTTATCACGCCAGACTCCATCACACCAGGTACCCAATGTGATTCACCATGCGTGAAGGTTGCTTCAAGACATACAACTGCCCTGAAGGTGCACGTGTGGGAAGTGAGGGTTGGTGATCGTTTAAAATAGAAGATACTCTGTTTTTGCCAGGAACATTTCAGCATGTTGAGTAATCATGCTCGACAGAGAACACCGGTCCGTCTGGTTTGACGGGGGTTCTGCCTAAACGCAGAAGTAACTAATCTTCAGACACTTGAATGGTTCTTTGGACAGCTCGAGTGGCAGGTCTTGAGAAGAACTACACCAGTATGGACGTGTGTCAAGTGTAACCCGGTGGAAGGGACTAGGGATTATAGTCCAACCTGAATTGTTTCCGTAAAATAGATGTCTGATTCTATTCATGTACTGTTTCCGTATCCAGATTATCAACTGTGTTCTAGAAGGACTCAGTAACTTTTCAGTAGCCATATCTGATCCTACAAAGTGTGACTGTAAGAGACCATTGAATTGGGCAAGGCCATATCGGTTCTGCAGTGGGACTGTGCTAGGAGTGACAGACCATTCGATTGGTCAGTGACTATGTAGTTCATCGAAGTAACCAATACTTGGAGCCTAGTCCAGGAAGATTGTCTCCAACTCGGTAGTGTTCGAGAACTGTATTACCAGTGACTCCGAGGGAGTGTTATAGATGCAGTTGGTCCAGTGAAGTGTGGTCCAGCAGGGACTCGATTGTTGTGGTTCCACGTTCGGGAGACGGAGTGGTCTCCAAGGTTCTAGTCATCTCACTGGAAGGAAGCCGGGTGAGTGGCGGACCGACTGGACGGGACATCTGCATCCACTCTACTTCTCAACTCGATGAAGACACCTACATCTCTAATTCTGTCTCTACTCTATCTTCTATTTGTGTAAATAGATTCTTCTATCAGGATGTTCATTTCAGTTCTATATTCTCAAGGGTAGAATAAACTTTATGTAAGTTGACTGGCTCTTTGTATAATGATTGAGTGTGGTCTCGGACGATGCCTAAGTGTTCATTGTTCAACAGGTGTAGGTAGTTAGTGGGGGTCTAGAATCTGGAGGGGTGTGTAGACGTAACTAAATAACCGGAGATCAACCACAGAGACAAAAAGTGTATCTGCTCGTCCAACCCCTGGGGCTAGAATACACGGGAGTGCTAGAGACACCTCGGGTGTGGTTCACTCTCACTACCCAAGGTGAACCCGAAACACTCCGTTACAGAGTGGGGGCTCGTCCGGGATTATTCCAAGATCTTTGTGTGTTGTAGACCTCTCACATAGGGATAGGGACTTAGTCTTTATCCTCTACTTCAGTCTACATAAGATTCTACTACTTCTACCTATCTCCTAACTGTCTGACGGACATTTGTGTTGTGGTGATTAGTTAGTACTATTGATTATTGATTCAGTGTATTGCTTCACCCACAAATACTTGAGTACCCACCTATCATAGTCAACATGTCTACCCAAGAGTTAGACTTGGACAAAGTTCAGGAAACTGGACGTAAGTCTGGTCTTGAAGGAGATGCTTTGAAATCCTATGTCCAAGAGGTGGAAAGAAATTTTCGCCAAGAGGAAAGAGAGAGGAGGAGAGCAGAAAGAGAACTGGAAGCCAGTAAAGTGGCTCTGGAGGAAAAGAGGATAGCGGCTGATACTGAAATGAAACGGCTTGAGTTGGAAGCCGAGAAAGAAAAACGTGACCATGAGTATCGAATGAAGCTACTTGAGGCACAGGTGCCTGCTACAGGTGTAACTGATGGAGCTATGGGAGGAGGTGTACCTCCTGGCTCAGAGTCAACCAGTAGACGTGACTACCAGGCTATGAAATGGCCTTTACAGCCGTTCGAACCCGAGAAGGAACGGATAGACCAATACTTAGAGAAGTATGAAGCCATGTCTATTGCAATGGGTCTAGACAAACAGAAATGGTGTTTGAAACTCTCCCAGGGACTCCGTGCCGAAGGTTATGAGGTGTATGCACGCTTACCACCGGGTTTACAGAATGATTACCCGGCATTGAAAGCGGCTCTCTTGAAGAGATTCGAGATCACAGCGCACTCATACCGAAGGAAGTTTCGAACGGCGAAGCGAGAACCTGGTGAACTGTTTTCAGCATACAGTGTGAGATTGAACTCATACCTTCGTAAATGGATGGCCTTGGCCGGATTTAATGAGGAGTATGAAAGTTTGCGTGAGTTGATGGTTGTAGATCAGATGCGAATGCAAATGTCTAAACCCTTGCGAAACTTCTTAGGTGAGAATGGGGCTGAGAGATTGGATATAGTCACCAAGTTAGCCGAAAGATACGTTGAAGTCTATGGCGAGACTGGGGATACCAGTCCAACGGATCCGAGATCGAAAGATCCGGATCAAGGTAAGTCAAAGAAGAAGTCCAAGAAGACCAGAGGTTCTGATGAACCAAAGAAACAGGGAAACTCTTTAGAGAAGATCTCTAACGTCAACCAAGGTAAGAATAGCCCACCTAGTTCTCCAAAGAGGAAGTGGAGTGAACGTTGGTGCAAATTCTGCAAGTCCAGCACTCACAATATGAGTGAGTGTAGGAGTAAGCCCAAGGACTTTCACTTTGCTTGTCTTGCAGAGGTTAGGGATAGATCTTGCAGGAAAGTGAAGTCGGTTGATGGGAATGGAGAAACTAGACGCCCTCCAGTGGTTGAGAAAGTAGAAGTGAATGGGCAACAGGTGTCGTGCCTCTACGACACGGGATTGCAATTTTCAGCTGTAATTGCATCTCACCTGACAGGCCCAGAGCAACTCACCGGGGAAATGACGGAGATACAGCCAGCCAGTAGGAGTGCTGTAGCGCTACGTTGCCCGATTGCCAATGTGGAGATTCGGAGCAAGTACGTTACTGGACGCATTCAGGCGGCAGTCGTACCGGATCCTCTCTATCCCCTAATTCTAGGCCGGAAGTACGTGTTTCTGGGCGAACCAGAACACCCTAGCATCCATAAGTCTAGGCAGGTCAGAGATACAGAGGAAGAGGGTCTCGAAAAGGTACGTCTCCGAAATCCTCACCCGGATAGAATGAGTCATGCTCGGAGCAAGGATGCGACGGAGTGTCCTTGTTCGGAATGGTTGCCCAACAATGAAAACCCGTTAACTCAGGGTAAGTTCAACTCTGATAACCAGTCACCGTTAATTCAGACTGGGACAGAGAAAAGGCAGAGGGAACGTAAGTTGGTTCCTGAGAGCTTCAGAGCTAATCTGCTGCGAACGGTACATGTCAGGTCCCCAACCGGACATCTGACTGTAGGGACAACCAGTAAATGTCTATCCCGGTACTATTGGTGGCCGGGAATGACAGGCGACGTGCGCAGGTATATTAGGTCTTGTCCGGAGTGCCGTAAATGCACACCTGAGAAACGGACGAAGACGAAGATATCCTTAGAGGTTGGAGACCGAGTTCTAGTACTCCTCCCAATCGAGGGGAACGAATTCGAAATCGGGTGGCAGGGCCCATTCCTAGTGGATAAAGTGGGGCTCCACAAGCACTATGGAGTGGTGATCCTGGGAAAGTCTACGACTTTCCATTCCAGTCTCCTCATGCGCTATGAGGGGAAGCCCGATGATAAGTCCACCAGCCCAAGGGCGCAGAGATTCGCTGAAATAACGGTTCGGGGTTCAGGTCAGGTAGCGGAAAGCCTGTCACACCATAGGAAGTCCTATATGTATGTGCAGGTACCTTCTTCGGTTCAGCCCGGTGCTCGGGGGAACATGACCGGCCAAAGGAACACCCGCAGTGCTAGCTACACTGAGAACCGAGGTAGGAAGAGGTGGGTTGTGTCGGAACGGACACAGACCCTTGGTCCCTCAATCCGACCGACTGCAGTCCAGCTGGGTCCTCGAAAGGGGAAGCTGGAGTTGCAGAAGTCCAGTAAACTCTGGCAGGAACGATCGTTAAATCAGGTCGAGACGGGAGCTCTGGTCCGCAAGATACTGCGAGATGCCCGATCGCAGTAGCGGAGTAGGCGTTGATCACCCGTGATACTGAATAGCTTGTCACCCCACCGAATGTGGTAAAAGTATTCTATACAATATTGACGGGTTAGACTTCCTCACCCGCCATCCGGTCTCTTAGAAAGAAGAACGAACGACATAGACAGCTTCTGCGTAGAAGTGGAACGACGGGGTCGATCCTCTTAAAGTGGGGGCCTATGTGACGAAACGCGTTTATCTGTCTTGGGTCGTCAAGTTCCCGCACTATTTTGGCGCGTCATCGGGGACTTTCCCAGCTAAAAATAGACTGAGGGAAGCCGATGGAGGACTTATTATCTAGAATCGTCTCGAAACACCGGAATTCGAGTAACCCGTGATGTTGGGTATCGCTCTAACTTCCCGTGCAGAGAGATCTAGAAACTCTAGGCGGGGAATGACGTGTTCCCGAGAAAGTATCTTTTCTCGAGAAGCACTCGCTTCTAGTGCGCATTGAGTTGGCACGAAGCGGGAAATTGGCTAAACCAGCCATTCACTTACTTTTGTTCGAAGAGAACAGACGCTGGCCTGAATGTGAGCCATTTCTGTGTTGCGTCTCACCTCAACCATGATTCGGCTGACTGTTATGAAAAGGCAGCTGAGAAGCCCTTGAACAGTTCGGAAGCTGACTGGAGAGCTGGTTTCACCATCCAGGTAGATATTTGGTTAAATCATTTAACTTTGTACGTGTGTTCCACACGCCATTGTTCTAACCTCATTACCTATGCGGATGTCCTTGCATACTAATTAGCAAACCGATCGATAACGCAGGTGACAATTAATCGTGGGTTTGTTTACCGTGTGCTCGCGAATCAGCTGTTAGGAACGCCGTAATGTGATGTGGGCGATTTGGGTTCCAAATATATGTACCATATATTGCCAATCGTTGCATCTATTAGGTTGCTGTGTTAGAATAAAACCTAGTTACTTGTGCCGGATGGAAACTTAGATTATGTCAGTCAGTTGCTGAAGCCAGAAGAACGGTTAGAAAACCAGGTAAGTTGGTAGGTGGAGATTCAGACAAAATTGTGCTGAGTTACTAAGTAAAGGAAAAACTTAGTTCTGTGCCACCAGGAATGATGTAACTATTGTGTAGTAACTTAATAGTGAATTCATTGTGTGGAACAGCGGATTTCTGTGGAAAGGTAAGTGGCTTTGGTGCTATATATATATAGTTATGATGTGACATTGTGTATATATATTAGGTCATGGCATGTGATACTTCCTGGGGTAATTCCGAACGCCGAATAGATCGACGCGTGATAACACGGCGTGCCGTCGCGATGTAAATATGCGTTCTGAAATCTTGTCTAAGCTATCCTGTTTCTTTCATACTGGCGCTAGTGCGAGTGAAGGCTAAGGTGCTGGAAGTATGGAAGGATGCAGGAGGCTGTATGAGACTGGGGAAATATCGAATATGGGGGATGTGAAAGCAAGTTATGAAAGTATGTGTTGGTAGACCAAACCAACGATGAAGTTCAGTCCAGGCCAAGGCTAAACCACTTGGGAGGACAGAACTGGAACAGTACCCTTGGAACATGGGGGGGAACATGTATTCTCAAGAAGGCTTCTTGACTCTAAGGCAGAGTCTGATAAGAAGAGTTTGCTGTGGCGTGGGCAGGTGGTCCCACCAGCAAACAGGCTTGTGTACATATTGGATGTGATCATGTACTATTCCTATATCCCGAGGGATGGTATATTGATCAAGTTTATGTTTCTTAATGTACATTGATGATGTTAGGAACGAGTCTAGGGACTCTTTACCTATTTGTTTAGTTCGATTAAATTAGAACAATAACAGCCTTGTATCATTACTGACGTTAGCGACGACTGGTAGATGATTAGGGATAGGTGAGACCAATGATCAGACTCGTCATTCTGATTTCTTGCTCTGTTTGACGGGCTGTTCTGTGAGGCCAGCTGACATTGGTGAATCCATGCTTGACTACTCTCCATATAGAGATAATGCTTTGGTTATATGGATAACTAACTAGCATGACTGAGAGTTGAGTAGTTATTGGTAGGATGCATGTGGACTAATGTTTGGGCCAGTATACTCTCACCGGTCGCTCTTCCGTTTCAGGAGTTTGCCTGTTGAGGAACCAGTCAACTATAATTGCTGTTGGCAGGAAACCACTTCGTGTGACAGAGCGAAGGGTTCAGTTCTTTACTTATCACGCCAGACTCCATCACATCAGGTACCCAATGTGATTCACCATGCGTGAAGGTTGCTTCAAGACATACAACTGCCCTGAAGGTGCACGTGTGGGAAGTGAGGGTTGGTGATCGTTTAAAATAGAAGATACTCTGTTTTTGCCAGGAACATTTCAGCATGTTGAGTAATCATGCTCGACAGAGAACACCGGTCCGTCTGGTTTGACGGGGGTTCTGCCTAAACGCAGAAGTAACTAATCTTCAGACACTTGAATGGTTCTTTGGACAGCTCGAGTGGCAGGTCTTGAGAAGAACTACACCAGTATGGACGTGTGTCAAGTGTAACCCGGTGGAAGGGACTAGGGATTATAGTCCAACCTGAATTGTTTCCGTAAAATAGATGTCTGATTCTATTCATGTACTGTTTCCGTATCCAGATTATCAACTGTGTTCTAGAAGGACTCAGTAACTTTTCAGTAGCCATATCTGATCCTACAAAGTGTGACTGTAAGAGACTATTGAATTGGGCAAGGCCATATCGGTTCTGCAGTGGGACTGTGCTAGGAGTGACAGACCATTCGATTGGTCAGTGACTATGTAGTTCATCGAAGTAACCAATACTTGGAGCCTAGTCCAGGAAGATTGTCTCCAACTCGGTAGTGTTCGAGAACTGTATTACCAGTGACTCCGAGGGAGTGTTATAGATGCAGTTGGTCCAGTGAAGTGTGGTCCAGCAGGGACTCGATTGTTGTGGTTCCACGTTCGGGAGACGGAGTGGTCTCCAAGGTTCTAGTCATCTCACTGGAAGGAAGCCGGGTGAGTGGCGGACCGACTGGACGGGACATCTGCATCCAAACTACTTCTCAACTCGATGAAGACACCTACATCTCTAATTCTGTCTCTACTCTATCTTCTATTTGTGTAAATAGATTCTTCTATCAGGATGTTCATTTCAGTTCTATATTCTCAAGGGTAGAATAAACTTTATGTAAGTTGACTGGCTCTTTGTATAATGATTGAGTGTGGTCTCGGACGATGCCTAAGTGTTCATTGTTCAACAGGTGTAGGTAGTTAGTGGGGGTCTAGAATCTGGAGGGGTGTGTAGACGTAACTAAATAACCGGAGATCAACCACAGAGACAAAAAGTGTATCTGCTCGTCCAACCCCTGGGGCTAGAATACACGGGAGTGCTAGAGACACCTCGGGTGTGGTTCACTCTCACTACCCAAGGTGAACCCGAAACACTCCGTTACACTAATGAAACCCAGCACTGCTATAAACCCAACTTTAGCCCTGATTTCAGCATTTGTGATTTTCTCTCTTCTTGATTTTTTTTGTTTTTTTGTTTTGTTTTTGGCATATCCTTTACAGGACATCGCTGTCAACACCAGCATCTTTCAGATGTATGTTGATTTCTTGGCAAGATTACGCTCAGTAGTTTGCCATTGCTCTCTGAGCGGCCGGCTCACATACCCCGTAAGTTACCGATGTGATTCGAACCACTGTTGATTCTCACTGTTATCACGTTACCGACGAGAGTATACGAGATTACGGAGAAAAGTCATAACCTCTAAGCCACAAGCCGGCCTCTTCTTGATACTCTGCATATTCCTCTCGGGATTCTCGTTTCCGTTGTTGTAATTTTTCTTGTCTCTGTTTCTGTCATTGTTTGGCATTGGTAGTATAGAGCTGGTAGAAATATTTTATTGCATGTACAGTGTGTTTTTAATATCTACATGTTTCCTCTTTAGAAATGGGACCATTTGTCAAATGAGTTGGTTTGCCTTACTGCACGAATTCTCGATCTCGATGTCTAATTTGCCATTTGATGATATTATACTTCCTAAATACTTAAAGCTCTTTACTTGTTTCCGGGGATGTTCTTTTAGATGGATCTCTGTAATTTTTTCTTCTTTGGTTATGCTTATCATCTCTATACCCTGACAATATCCTGAAAATGTCTGTTCACGTACATCTATACTGAAGCCTTTCTTGACCTCAATAATCCGTCAATTATAGTTGTCTGTGAACTGATGTGGTCGATACATCTTGCCTTTTTCTATTTCTATTTCCTGACGCAGCTCTCTGTATAAATTTATTTGTTTTAGTTCCCTTATTTATCTTTTTTTGTTTTTCATCCTTAAGACTTCTGAGTGTACTGTACGACTAAGGAATTATAATAACAACACAGGACAAACAATGAACAATGAAAGTAACTGTACACACAAGTGAAATTTACATCATAACTTTTCGTTGGTAGGCTACACTTAGAATATAAATGGAAGCTGCAGAAATTATCGGAATCAATGAATGAAAGTAACTAGTATGTTTAAACGCGCAAAAACAATAGAAGAGATAAACAATCCACATGCTGACTCCAATTATTATTGATCAGAATGAGTGCTGTTTCAAATACTCTGAGAAGTATGTTGAATCGTTATATCATGAACAACAAGCAGCTGTCAGTGCATCCGGTGAAACATCAAACTCGTTTGAGGTGCAAAGGGGAGTAAGACAGGATTGCATTATCTCCCCATACCGATTCAACATATCTGCAGAGAATGGGCCGAGGAAAGTCAAAAATTATGAGATCTGAGAAAATGTTGTTTCATTCATAATTGGTGGAAATCCAATTCCAGAACATACATATGCAGATAACACGGTCCTCCTGTCAAATAGTTATACAGGATTGAACGAGTTGATCCTGCCTATCCAGAGACACAGGGAAAATCAAAATATAATGTCCACAGACACAACTACATACCAACTACAGATCACAATGAACAATGACGAAATTGAAAGTATCACAGACTGTGACAATCTTGGCTGCGCAATCAACAACAATTGGGCTGTTTAAAATAAATCAGACACAACACAGGAAAAGAAGCTGAAATCAATGCTTGAGACGAAGCATCTTTCCTTTGGAATCATGTGGGGGTGAGTCAAGGTCCATTTTACAATCACTGGAGACGAAAACTGAGTCTTCTGAGTGGAAATGCCACATACAAGGTTTCAGAATACCATGGACTATTTTACAGTCACTGGAGACGAAAACTGAGTCTTCTGAGTGGAAATGCCACATACAAGGTTTCAGAATACCATGGACCATTTTACATTCACTGGAGACGAAAACTGGGTCTTCTGAGTGGAAATGCCACATACAAGGTTTCAGAATACCATGGACCATTTTACATTCACTGGAGACGAAAACTGAGTCTTCTGAGTGGAAATGCCACATACAAGGTTTCAGAATACCATGGACTATTTTACAGTCACTGGAGACGAAAACTGAGTCTTCTGAGTGGAAATGCCACATACAAGGTTTCAGAATACCATGGACCATTTTACATTCACTGGAGACGAAAACTGGGTCTTCTGAGTGGAAATGCCACATACAAGGTTTCAGAATACCATGGACCATTTTACATTCACTGGAGACGAAAACTGAGTCTTCTGAGTGGAAATGCCACATACAAGGTTTCAGAATACCATGGACTATTTTACAGTCACTGGAGACGAAAACTGAGTCTTCTGAGTGGAAATGCCACATACAAGGTTTCAGAATACCATGGACCATTTTACATTCACTGGAGACGAAAACTGGGTCTTCTGAGTGGAAATGCCACATACAAGGTTTCAGAATACCATGGACCATTTTACATTCACTGGAGACGAAAACTGGGTCTTCTGAGTGGAAATGCCACATACAAGGTTTCAGAATACCATGGACCATTTTACATTCACTGGAGACGAAAACTGAGTCTTCTGAGTGGAAATGCCACATACAAGGTTTCAGAATACCATGGACCAGGAAGAAGAACATTACTAACATTCTTTGTTTATTTTTTATTTCACAAACAAGAGCATCACAACAGCCAGTTAATAAATAATAGTCTGAAGATAAATTGTAAGTGCCTACACCTGAACTAACAAGAATTATAAATACCTACATTCTGAACTAAAAAGAATTCTGAGTGCATACTTTCTGAACTAACTAGAATTTTAAGTGTCTAAACTTTGAACTACCGGTCTACGTGGCTAAGGACTTATGGACGCGACTCGTAAGCCCGCTTACCCACGTTCGAAACACAGCTGCGACCGATTAGGCAGCAGACCGCTTTGCGCTGGGTTATAACGAGTTGACTTGGGAGCCGGTCGTTCAGAAAGCAATGGCAAACTACTGAATGTAAACTTGCCAAAACATCAACAACAGCAGTAAAATGCTGGTGTTGACAGCGATGTCCTGTAAATAAGGATATGCAAAATAAACAAAACACTTTAAACTAACAAAAGTTATAAATGTCTCCTACATTCTGGACTAACAAGAATTCTAAATTTCTATATTCTGAACCAATAAGAATTGTAAACGTCAAATATTCTGAATCACCAAGAATTCTAAATGTCCATATTCTGAACTAACAAGAATTCTAAATGTCTATATTCTGAACTAACAAGAATTCTAAATCTCTATATTCTGAACCAAACAGAGTTCTAAATGTATATATTCTGAACTAACAAGAATTCTAAATGTCCATATTCTGAACTAACAAGAATTCTAAATGTCTATATTCTGAACTAAAAAGAATTCTAAATGTCTATATTCTGAACTAACAAGAATTCTCTAAATGTCTATATTCTGAACTAACAAGAATTCTAAATGTCTATATTCTGAACTAACAAGAATTCTAAATGTCTATATTCTGAACTAACAAGAATTCTAAATGTCGATATTCTGAACTAACAAGTATTCTAAATGTCTATATTCTGAATCAATAAGAATTGTAAACGTCAAATATTCTGAATCAACAAGAATTCTAAATGTCTATATTCTGAACTAACAAGAATTCTAAAAGTTCATATTCTGAACTAACAAGAATTCTAAATGTCAATATTCTGAACTAACAAGAATGAATTCTAAATGTCTATATTCTGAACTAACAAGAATTCTAAAAGTCTATATTCTGAACCAAACAGAATTCTAAATGTATATAATCAAAACTAACAAGAATTCTAAATGTCTATATTCTGAACTAAAAAGAATTCTAAATGTCTATATTCTGAACTAACAAGAATTCTAAATGTCTATATTCTGAACTAACATGAATTCTAAATGTCTATATTCTGAACTAACAAGAATTCTAAATGTTTATATTCTGAACTAACAAGAATTCTAAATGTCTATATTCTGAACTAACAAGAATTCTAAATGTCGATATTCTGAACTAACAAGTATTCTAAATGTCTATATTCTGAATCAATAAGAATTGTAAACGTCAAATATTCTGAATCAACAAGAATTCTAAATGTCTATATTCTGAACTAACAAGAATTCTAAAAGTTCATATTCTGAACTAACAAGAATTCTAAATGTCAATATTCTGAACTAACAAGAATGAATTCTAAATGTCTATATTCTGAACTAACAAGAATTCTAAAAGTCTATATTCTGAACCAAACAGAATTCTAAATGTATATATTCAAAACTAACAAGAATTCTAAATGTCTATATTCTGAACTAACAAGAATTCTAAATGTCCATATTCTGAACTAACAAGAATTCTAAATATCTATATTCTGAACTAACAAGAATTCTAAATGTCTATATTCTGAACTAACAAGAATTCTAGACGTCTATATTCTGAACCAAACAGAGTTCTAAATGTCTATATTCTGAACTAACAAGAATTCTAAATGTCTACAGTCTGAATCAACAAGAATTCTAAATGTCTATATTCTGAACTAACAAGAATTCTAAATGTCTATATTCTGAACTAACAAGGATTCTAAATGTCTATATTCTGAATCAAAAAGAGTGTTATGACCTACACTTAGAACTAACTAGAAATTTAAATGTCTACACTCAGAACTAACAAGAATTCTAAATGTCTACACTCAGAAATAACAAGAATTCTAAATGTCTATACTCAGAACTAACAAGAATACTAAATGTCTATATTCGGAACTAACAAGAATTCTAAATGTCTACACTCAGAACTAACAAGAATTCTAAATGTCTATATTCTGAACTAACAAAAATTCTAAATGTCTATATTCTGAACTAACAAGATTTCTAAATGTCTATATTCTGAACTAACAAGAATTCTAAATGTCTATATTCTGAGCTAACAAGTATTCTAAATGTCGATATTCTGAACTAACAAGTATTCTAAATGTCTATATTCTGAACTAACAAGAATTCTAAATGTCTATATTCTGAACTAACAAGAATTCTAAATGTCTATATTCTGAACTAACAAGATCTAAATGTCTATACTCAGAACTAACAAGAATTCTAAATGTCTATATTCTGAACTAACAAGAATTATAAATGTCTATATTCTGAACTAACAAGAATTCTAAATGTCTATACTCAGAACTAACAAGAAATATAAATGTCTATACTCAGAACTAACAAGAGTTTACCTGCCTACACTCAGAATTAACAAGAGTTTACTTGCCTACACACTGAACTAACAAGAGTTTACCTGCCTACACTCAGAACTAACAAGAGTTTACCTGCCTACACTCTGAACTAACAAGAATTTACCTGCCTACACTCAGAACTAACAAGAGTTTACCTGCCTACACTCAGAACTAAGAAGAAAGAAAGTAATATCACAATGGCCGACTGTTGTGTGACCTTGACACCCGTCGACCTCTTCTGAATGGTGCACACTTCCGATGCAGTTGCATTATAGGATGCCTGGCACTGTTGGGGTATGAGAGTACAGTGCAACTTCCGCTTGAGGTTCAGCGTATTCTCTGTGCAATCCTCGTCACCCTTGGCTTCCCATGCCTTCAGGTCACACTGGATGTGCCGGAGAATGATGCTGAAATATGTGCAAACGGTGATATAATAGGTGGAAAAATTAGTCTGGTGGGAAATGTTAGGGTGGAAACCAGTTTAAAACGTAAGAAGATCTACTTCATCCTACCGAGTTTTATCCTATATGGTCTCGTCTGTTTCCGCAGGACGGCCGGTCGTAGGCGTGGCACAAAGCATGAACTCCGTAGCTTGAGCGACGACCCCCAGGAGTCTTCGAAAAATATTGCTCTCGTGAACTGAACGACGTAGGCTGGAATCGAACCCACAACCTTCGGATTACGAGGCAGATGGCTTGGCCACATCGCCGCGGAGACTCTCTAGAGTGGGAACATACTCAGCGATATACGTGAATGACAAAGAGAGGTTTGTGGGGAGGGGCGGGGGTGGTCATGATCGCCAGTGTCTGCTTCATACCTGCTACCAAAAGAAGGAAGGAAGGAAGGAAGGAAGGAAGGAAGGAAGGAAGGAAGGAAGGAGGAAAGAATGCGGAGAAGGAGGAGAGAAATGAAGAAGAAGAAAGAAGGAAGTAAGGAAACAGGAGGAGTACGAGGAGGAGAAGACGTTTCAGTCAACCCCAGAATATATTCTACGTTTATGAGTTACCTTGAAATATTACCTTCAGTAGTTTGCCATTGATGTCTAAACAACAGACACTCAGACCATCAAAATCAACGCAAAGCGGTTTGCTTCTACATTGTCTGCAGCTGGTGTGGAACTCTGGGCTCGGGAACTTGTGAAACTGCGGGTCACTAACCCACAAAGCCCCAGTATCCGTCATAACTCACAGAAGTTAAATATAATAAGAAACACATTGAACCTTTCAAACATGACGATGCCATTACATGTGCAACGTAGTTCATTATCATCATGCGCCATGCCGATACGCATAGATCGTCATGTTTCCCATCTCATACGATCACCAGAGTTGTGGATCAGCTCCGTGTTCTTAACCTGACCATACTACCCGGTCAAGCCATCTAGATATTTACTTCTCTGCTTTCCCCTTGTTCTTTTCTTGCCAGTTGTCATCAAGTTCTTCAATATTACCTGCTGTCATCAAGTTCTTCAATATTACCTGCTGTCATCAAGTTCTTCAATATTACCTGCTGTTATCAAGTTCTCTAGTTTACCTTTTCTCATAACTTGCCCAAACAATCTTGACTGTCTACGTCCAATGTTTCTAATCATTTGTTTTCATCTGCTTCGTGTAGGACTTGCTGATTGGTTTTTCTGTCTGTCCATGGTATTCTTTACATTTTCCTCAGACACCCCATTTCTACTACCATTAGAGGTTTTTTTAGTTTGTACTCTCATTGTCCATTTTCCAATCCATACAATAGTGCAAATTCTATATATTACATATAAATATAAATTAGGGGAATTTTTGAGGCCACTAAGTCAGTTCATAAATAAATACACATGTACTGTTTAGCGCCAATAGAAGTAGGGGCAAGAAGTAAGTAGAGACCTGAGGACGCACTAGACAACATAGTTTAATGCTATTGTTCAGGTTCTTTGTTTTTTCCATATCCCTTACAGGACGTTGCAGTCAACATCAGCATTTTCAGCTGATGTTGATGTACTAGGCAAGATTACGCTCAGTAGTTTGCCATTGCTTTCTGGGCTCACATACCCCGTAAGCTACCAACGCGGCGAGAACCGCTACCGATTCTCGCGCAGGTTACGTTACTCACGAGAATATACAGGATTACGGAGAAAGACGTTAACACCTAGGCCGGGGAGACCGACAAGCTATAGTTACTGACCGGAATTCGAACCTGTCACCTCCAAATGACGACAGCGCCTCGCTGCATGAACAAGCGTACGCATGGCCAACTAGGTTCTATGTAAGTAGTATACAATGGACGTTTCGGCTCTTATTTGGTGGAGCCTCCACCATTTGACCTTGACCTCGGCTGATTTTCACTCCCCCTCGGTCATATAGTTGGGTAAGGGGTGGTATCTAGGTCATATCTAAGGGCGATAATTCTAAGATTTTATGTTTCTAAGGGCAGATAACTATTGAGTGGGTGTATAAAAATTTTAATTAATTATTAAAAAATAAAATAAAATAAAATAAAAATAAATAACGACGGGGTGCGGGGTGGTGGCGAGGGGGTGGGCGCGTGGGGTGACGCTAGGCGGTTTGGGTTTAAACACTAGCATCACAGGGTTACAAATGAAAACCTTAAAATGTACAGATGGTCGATATTATTGATTTTAGCGGGTATAGCTTAGTGACATTCGTTGGTGAGGGGTGGGTAATGGTTATTAGTCGTCTGTAGAGGGTCACCGTGGCGTTTTTACTATCATCATACGGGTTACAAATGAAAACCTTAAAAAGTAAAGACGGTTGATATTAATGATTTTATAGGGTATAGCTTAGTGAAATTTATTGTTAAGGGGTGAGTAGCGGCTAGTAGTGATCCGTAGGGGGTCGTAGTGACAAATACACTGTCAACATACGGGTTACAAATGAAAATATTAAAAAGTAAAGATGGTCCATATTATTGATTGTCTCGGGTATGGCTTAGTGAAATTCGTTGGTAAGGGGTGGGTACCAGGTATTAGTGGTCAAGGGGTGGTCAAGTAAGGAAAATTTTAGGGAAAAGTAGTTGTAATGATATGGTGATGATTAAAGGGTGATAAATTAGTGGTCAAGCAGTGGTCAAGGGGTGGTCAAGTGAGGAAATTTTAGGGAAAAGTGGTTGTAATGATATGGTGATGATTAAAGGGTGGTAAATTAGTGGTCAAGCAATGGTCAAGGGGTGGTCAAGTAAGGAAAATTTTAGGGAAAATTGGTCGTAGCGACATGGTGATGGTTAAAGAATGGTAAATTAGTGGTAAATTAGTGGTCAAGCAGTGGTCAAGTGAGGAAAATTTTAGGGAAAAGTGGTTATAATGATATGGTGATGATTAAAGGGTGGTAAATTAGTGGTCAAGTAGTGGTCAACCAATGGTCAAGTAGTGGTCAAGTGGTCGAGTGACCACTTAAATTGTAGAGGACGATGTCCCTAAGATTATGGTAGTGGTTAAAGTGATCGATGACATGGTCAAGTAGCGGTCAACCAGTGGTCAAGTGGTCGAATGAACACTTAAAAAGTAGAGAAAAGTACGTATATTGAAACGGTGATGGTAAAATGGTCGACAACGTGGTCAAGCAGTGGTCAAGTAGTGCTCAACCAGTGGTCAACCGCTCAAGTGAGAAAATTGTAGGGTATGGTACGTGTAGTGAAACAGAGATGAATAAATTAAGTAGTGACGTTGTCAAGTAGTGATCAAGTAGCGGGCAAGTACTGGTCAAATGGTCGAGTGACCACTTAAATTGTAAGGGAAAGTACGTGTAGTGAACCTGTGTTGGTTAAAGTGATCGATGACGTGCTCAAGTAGTGGCCAAGTAGTGGTAAATGGTCGAATGACTACTTAAATTGTCGGTGAAAGTATGTATGGTGACATGGTGATGATCAAGAGTTGGTCAAGTGGTGCTCAAATAGTGGTCAAGTAGTCGAATGACCACTTAAATTATAGGGTATGGTACGTGTAGTGAAACGGTGATGGTAAAATAAGTAAGGACATAGTCAAATAGTGGTCAAGTACTGGTGAAGTAGTGATCAAGTGGTCCAAGGATCACTTAAATTGTAGGGTATGGTATGTGTAGTGACATGATGATGGTTAAAGTGATCGATGAAATGATCAAGACGTTATGCCGACTGCTAAGTTCAGAAAGTAATGTCCTTACTAGCGGCAATTTCCCTGACAGAATCGCCTCGAGCACTGATTTTGTATTGATCAATAGCACCTAGTGGTACAGTCAACACACATGGACAATAGTTACATCTGGTCAAAGATGGCGTTGCACCCTATCACACATGGGTAATTGCTACAACCAAACTACGTCTCATTCACTAAAACTGGTCAAATATGGTGTCACATCCGGTCACAGGGGTAATGGGACATCTGAGAAACGTGGTTAAGAGGGAAACTATAGAAAAAGGGTGTCCTATCGGTTGTCGAGTCAGGGAACCTAACGTATGATGATCACTGTGTATAGGAGTGAATACACTGCATCATCACCACTGCATCCGAAGGGTAAAATGGTCACCCCCTTCTCTCTCTCTTTTCTATAACCGTGTAGTCCTAGTGTTATCCGGTCACACCAAAGGACACCCGAGCATCAACACAACAAACTGCCCCGATTCAACCTTAGGCAATGCACGTAACATGACAGGTCACATGTCTGTCGTCATAATCAGCGACGTTATCACGTATCAAATTAGATAGCCACACTTTCATTTCCTTTCTATGTGTCCATAGTGTCTTTACATCTTTCTCCAGAAAACCATTTCCAAGACCAATATATGTTATTTGTCAGTGTACCTGCTCAGTGCCACACTTCACAACCAGACAAAAATACACGTTCTATGTACCACTTCAACCGTCAAATAAGAAAATATGTTAGACAAAATATTAAAATTATTGGTCAAATACAGAAATATATCAACCAAACTTATAAAAAGTAGGAACATATGTTAACCAAATGGAAAATATCTTAGCCAAATAGGAAAATTTGTTAGCCAAATAGAAAAAATATTGACCACGTAATGATATATCTTGTCCACACTTATGAAAAGTAGGGAAATTTGTTAGTCAAATGAGAAAAAAGATTGACCAAGTAACGAAATACCCAAACCAAACTTATGAAAAGTACGAAACGTTGTTAAGCAAGTATGAAAATGTATCGACCAAACAGAGAAATATATCACCCAAACTTATAAAAAGTAGGAACATATGTTAACCAAATGGAAAATATCTTGGGCAAATAGGGAAATTTGTTAGCCAAATGGGGAAAATATTGTCCAAGTAACGAAATATCCCCCAACAAACTTAGGAAAAGTACGAAACTTTGTTAAACAAGTATGAAAAGGTATCGACCAAGTAGAGAAATATATCACCCAAACTTATAAAAAGTAGGAACATATGTTAACCACAGAGAAAATACCTTGGCCAAATAGGAAAATTTGTTAGCCAAAGGGGGAAAATATTGTCCAAGTGACGAAATACCCCCAACAAACTTAGGAAAAGTACGAAACTTTGTTAAGCAAGTATGAAAAGGTATCGACCAAACAGAGAAATATATCACCTAAACTTATAAAAAGTAAGAACATATGTTAACCAAATGGAAAATATCTTGGCCAAATAGGAAATATTGTTAGCCAAATAGAAAAAAATATTGACCACGTAACGATATATCTTGTCCACACTTATGAAAAGTAGGAAAATTTGTTAGCCAAATGGGGAAAATATTGTCCAAGTAACGAAATATCCCCCAACAAACTTAGGAAAAGTACGAAACTTTGTTAAGCAAGTATGAAAAGGTATCGACCAAGTAGAGAAATATATCACCCAAACTTATAAAAAGTAGGAATATAAGTTAACCACAGAGAAAATACCTTGGCCAAATAGGAAAATTTGTTAGCCAAAGGGGGAAAATATTGTCCAAGTGACGAAATACCCCCCAACAAACTTAGGAAAAGTACGAAACTTTGTTAAGCAAGTATGAAAAGGTATCGACCAAACAGAGAAATATATCACCTAAACTTATAAAAAGTAAGAACATATGTTAACCAAATGGAAAATATCTTGGCCAAATAGGAAAATTTGTTAGCCAAATGGGGAAAATATTGTCCAAGTAACGAAATATCCCTCAACAAACTTAGGAAAAGTACGAAACTTTGTTAAACAAGTATGAAAAGGTATCGACCAAGTAGAGAAATATATCACCTACACTTATAAAAAGTAAGAACATAGGTTAACCAAACGGAAAATACCTTGGCCAAATAGGAAAATTTGTTAGCCAAAGGGGGAAAATATTGTCCAAGTGACGAAATACCCCCAACAAACTTATGAAAAGTACGAAACTTTGTTAAGCAAGTATGAAAAGGTATCGACCAAACAGAGAAATATATCACCCAAACTTATAAAAAGTAGGAACATATGTTAACCAAATGGAAAATATCTTGGCCAAATAGGAAATATTGTTAGCCAAATAGAAAAAAATATTGACCACGTAACGATATATCTTGTCCACACTTATGAAAAGTAGGAAAATTTGTTAGCCAAATGGGGAAAATATTGTCCAAGTAACGAAATATCCCCCAAAAAACTTAGTAAAAGTACGAAACTTTGTTAAGCAAGTATGAAAAGGTATCGACCAAACAGAGAAATATATCACCCAAACTTATAAAAAGTAGGAACATATGTTAACCAAATGGAAAATATCTTGGCCAAATAGGAAATATTGTTAGCCAAATAGAAAAAAATATTGACCACGTAACGATATATCTTGTCCACACTTATGAAAAGTAGGAAAATTTGTTAGCCAAATGGGGAAAATATTGTCCAAGTAACGAAATATCCCCCAAAAAACTTAGTAAAAGTACGAAACTTTGTTAAGCAAGTATGAAAAGGTATCGGCCAAACAGAGAAATATATCACCCAAACTTATAAAAAGTAGGAACATAAGGTAACCACAGAGAAAATACCTTGGCCAAATAGGAAAATTTGTTAGCCAAAGGGGGAAAATATTGTCCAAGTGACGAAATACCCCCCAACAAACTTAGGAAAAGTACGAAACTTTGTTAAGCAAGAATGAAAAGGTATCGGCCAAACAGAAAAATATATCACCCAAACTTATAAAAAGTAGGAACATATGTTAACCAAATGGAAAATATCTTGGCCAAATAGGAAAATTTGTTAGCCAAATAGAAAAAATATTGACCACGTAACGATGTATCTTGTCTACACTTATGAAAAGTAGGGAAATTTGTTAGTCAAATGGGGAAAATATTGACCACGTAACGAAATACCCCCCAACAAACTTAGGAAAAGTACGAAACTTTGTTAAGCAAGTATGAAAAGGTATCGGCCAAACAGAGAAATATAACACCCAAACTTATGAAAAGTAGGAAACTTTGTTAGCCAAAGTGAAAAAACCTAGGTCAAGTAAGAAAATTATGATAGCCAAATGTGAAAAGTGTCGGCCAAATACAGAAATTGCTCAACCAAACTTATAAAACGTAGGAAAATTGTTATTCAAACGGGAAAGCTATTGAACAACTAGGAAAATGTAATAGTCAAAGAAGAATAATATTGAACAAGTAATGAAATATATCATTCAAACTTATGAAAAGTAGGAAGCCTTGATAACCAAATGTGAAAAATATCACTCAAAGAGAGAAATAGCTCGCCCCAACGTATAAAAAGTAGGAAAATTGTCGGCCAAAGGGGAAAAAGTTAGACCAAATACAGAAATATCTCGACCAAACTTATAAACATCTAGAAAAAAATAGTACCCAACACAACTAAAAGGCTGACTAAAGTTATAAATCCAAACTTATAAAAATAACCAAATAGGAAAACATATTGACCAAGTACAGACATATATCAATCAAACTTATAAACTTGTCGTCCAAAGTGATAAAAAAACAAAGAAAGGCTGTCAGCCAGTCTAAGAAATAGGTATGGAAAAGTAAGTCGACCAAGCTCAGAAAAAAAGGAAAAAAAAAAGGGAAATAAAAATATAACTTCTGTAGTCTTGGTCGACTTACTTTTCCATACCTATTTCTTAGACTGGCTGACAGCCTTTCTTTGTTTTTTTATCACTTTGGACGACAAGTTTATAAGTTTGATTGATATATGTCTGTACTTGGTCAATATGTTTTCCTATTTGGTTATTTTTATAAGTTTGGATTTATAACTTTAGTCAGCCTTTTAGTTGTGTTGGGTACTATTTTTTTCTAGATGTTTATAAGTTTGGTCGAGATATTTCTGTATTTGGTCTAACTTTTTCCCCTTTGGCCGACAATTTTCCTACTTTTTATACGTTGGGGCGAGCTATTTCTCTTTTTGAGTGATATTTTTCACATTTGGTTATCAAGGCTTCCTACTTTTCATAAGTTTGAATGATATATTTCATTACTTGTTCAATATTATTCTTCTTTGACTATTACATTTTCCTAGTTGTTCAATAGCTTTCCCGTTTGAATAACAATTTTCCTACGTTTTATAAGTTTGGTTGAGCAATTTCTGTATTTGGCCGACACTTTTCACATTTGGCTATCATAATTTTCTTACTTGACCTAGGTTTTTTCACTTTGGCTAACAAAGTTTCCTACTTTTCATAAGTTTGGGTGTTATATTTCTCTGTTTGGCCGATACCTTTTCATACTTGCTTAACAAAGTTTCGTACTTTTCCTAAGTTTGTTGGGGGGTATTTCGTTACGTGGTCAATATTTTCCCCATTTGACTAACAAATTTCCCTACTTTTCATAAGTGTAGACAAGATACATCGTTACGTGGTCAATATTTTTTCTATTTGGCTAACAAATTTTCCTATTTGGCCAAGATATTTTCCATTTGGTTAACATATGTTCCTACTTTTTATAAGTTTGGGTGATATATTTTTCTGTTTGGCCGATACCTTTTCATTCTTGCTTAACAAAGTTTCGTACTTTTCCTAAGTTTGTTGGGGGGTATTTCGTCACTTGGACAATATTTTCCCCCTTTGGCTAACAAATTTTCCTATTTGGCCAAGGTATTTTCTCTGTGGTTACCTTATGTTCCTACTTTTTATAAGTTTGGGTGATATATTTCTCTGTTTGGCCGATACCTTTTCATACTTGCTTAACAAAGTTTCGTACTTTTACTAAGTTTTTTGGGGGATATTTCGTTACTTGGACAATATTTTCCCCATTTGGCTAACAAATTTTCCTACTTTTCATAAGTGTGGACAAGATATATCGTTACGTGGTCAATATTTTTTTCTATTTGGCTAACAATATTTCCTATTTGGCCAAGATATTTTCCATTTGGTTAACATATGTTCCTACTTTTTATAAGTTTGGGTGATATATTTCTCTGTTTGGTCGATACCTTTTCATACTTGCTTAACAAAGTTTCGTACTTTTACTAAGTTTTTTGGGGGATATTTCGTTACTTGGACAATATTTTCCCCATTTGGCTAACAAATTTTCCTACTTTTCATAAGTGTGGACAAGATATATCGTTACGTGGTCAATATTTTTTTCTATTTGGCTAACAATATTTCCTATTTGGCCAAGATATTTTCCATTTGGTTAACATATGTTCCTACTTTTTATAAGTTTGGGTGATATATTTCTCTGTTTGGTCGATACCTTTTCATACTTGCTTAACAAAGTTTCGTACTTTTCATAAGTTTGTTGGGGGTATTTCGTCACTTGGACAATATTTTCCCCCTTTGGCTAACAAATTTTCCTATTTGGCCAAGGTATTTTCCGTTTGGTTAACCTATGTTCTTACTTTTTATAAGTGTAGGTGATATATTTCTCTACTTGGTCGATACCTTTTCATACTTGTTTAACAAAGTTTCGTACTTTTCCTAAGTTTGTTGAGGGATATTTCGTTACTTGGACAATATTTTCCCCATTTGGCTAACAAATTTTCCTATTTGGCCAAGATATTTTCCATTTGGTTAACATATGTTCTTACTTTTTATAAGTTTAGGTGATATATTTCTCTGTTTGGTCGATACCTTTTCATACTTGCTTAACAAAGTTTCGTACTTTTCCTAAGTTTGTTGGGGGGTATTTCGTCACTTGGACAATATTTTCCCCCTTTGGCTAACAAATTTTCCTATTTGGCCAAGGTATTTTCTCTGTGGTTAACTTATATTCCTACTTTTTATAAGTTTGGGTGATATATTTCTCTACTTGGTCGATACCTTTTCATACTTGCTTAACAAAGTTTCGTACTTTTCCTAAGTTTGTTGGGGGATATTTCGTTACTTGGACAATATTTTCCCCATTTGGCTAACAAATTTTCCTACTTTTCATAAGTGTGGACAAGATATATCGTTACGTGGTCAATATTTTTTTCTATTTGGCTAACAATATTTCCTATTTGGCCAAGATATTTTCCATTTGGTTAACATATGTTCTTACTTTTTATAAGTTTAGGTGATATATTTCTCTGTTTGGTCGATACCTTTTCATACTTGCTTAACAAAGTTTCGTACTTTTCCTAAGTTTGTTGGGGGTATTTCGTCACTTGGACAATATTTTCCCCCTTTGGCTAACAAATTTTCCTATTTGGCCAAGGTATTTTCTCTGTGGTTAACATATGTTCCTACTTTTTATAAGTTTGGGTGATATATTTCTCTACTTGGTCGATACCTTTTCATACTTGTTTAACAAAGTTTCGTACTTTTCCTAAGTTTGTTGGGGGATATTTCGTTACTTGGACAATATTTTCCCCATTTGGCTAACAAATTTCCCTATTTGCCCAAGATATTTTCCATTTGGTTAACATATGTTCCTACTTTTTATAAGTTTGGGTGATATATTTCTCTGTTTGGTCGATACATTTTCATACTTGCTTAACAACGTTTCGTACTTTTCATAAGTTTGGTTTGGGTATTTCGTTACTTGGTCAATCTTTTTTCTCATTTGACTAACAAATTTCCCTACTTTTCATAAGTGTGGACAAGATATATCATTACGTGGTCAATATTTTTTCTATTTGGCTAACAAATTTTCCTATTTGGCTAAGATATTTTCCATTTGGTTAACATATGTTCCTACTTTTTATAAGTTTGGTTGATATATTTCTGTATTTGACCAATAATTTTAATATTTTGTCTAACATATTTTCTTATTTGACGGTTGAAGTGGTACATAGAACGTGTATTTTTGTCTGGTTGTGAAGTGTGGCACTGAGCAGGTACACTGACAAATAACATATATTGGTCTTGGAAATGGTTTTCTGGAGAAAGATGTAAAGACACTATGGACACATAGAAAGGAAATTAAAGTGTGGCTATCTAATTTGATACGTGATAACGTCGCTGATTATGACGACAGACATGTGACCTGTCATGTTACGTGCATTGCCTAAGGTTGAATCGGGGCAGTTTGTTGTGTTGATGCTCGGGTGTCCTTTGGTGTGACCGGATAACACTAGGACTACACGGTTATAGAAAAGAGAGAGAGAAGGGGGTGACCATTTTACCCTTCGGATGCAGTGGTGATGATGCAGTGTATTCACTCCTATACACAGTGATCATCATACGTTAGGTTCCCTGACTCGACAACCGATAGGACACCCTTTTTCTATAGTTTCCCTCTTAACCACGTTTCTCAGATGTCCCATTACCCCTGTGACCGGATGTGACACCATATTTGACCAGTTTTAGTGAATGAGACGTAGTTTGGTTGTAGCAATTACCCATGTGTGATAGGGTGCAACGCCATCTTTGACCAGATGTAACTATTGTCCATGTGTGTTGACTGTACCACTAGGTGCTATTGATCAATACAAAATCAGTGCTCGAGGCGATTCTGTCAGGGAAATTGCCGCTAGTAAGGACATTACTTTCTGAACTTAGCAGTCGGCATAACGTCTTGATCATTTCATCGATCACTTTAACCATCATCATGTCACTACACATACCATACCCTACAATTTAAGTGATCCTTGGACCACTTGATCACTACTTCACCAGTACTTGACCACTATTTGACTATGTCCTTACTTATTTTACCATCACCGTTTCACTACACGTACCATACCCTATAATTTAAGTGGTCATTCGACTACTTGACCACTATTTGAGCACCACTTGACCAACTCTTGATCATCACCATGTCACCATACATACTTTCACCGACAATTTAAGTAGTCATTCGACCATTTACCACTACTTGGCCACTACTTGAGCACGTCATCGATCACTTTAACCAACACAGGTTCACTACACGTACTTTCCCTTACAATTTAAGTGGTCACTCGACCATTTGACCAGTACTTGCCCGCTACTTGATCACTACTTGACAACGTCACTACTTAATTTATTCATCTCTGTTTCACTACACGTACCATACCCTACAATTTTCTCACTTGAGCGGTTGACCACTGGTTGAGCACTACTTGACCACTGCTTGACCACGTTGTCGACCATTTTACCATCACCGTTTCAATATACGTACTTTTCTCTACTTTTTAAGTGTTCATTCGACCACTTGACCACTGGTTGACCGCTACTTGACCATGTCATCGATCACTTTAACCACTACCATAATCTTAGGGACATCGTCCTCTACAATTTAAGTGGTCACTCGACCACTTGACCACTACTTGACCATTGGTTGACCACTACTTGACCACTAATTTACCACCCTTTAATCATCACCATATCATTATAACCACTTTTCCCTAAAATTTTCCTCACTTGACCACTGCTTGACCACTAATTTACCACTAATTTACCATTCTTTAACCATCACCATGTCGCTACGACCAATTTTCCCTAAAATTTTCCTTACTTGACCACCCCTTGACCATTGCTTGACCACTAATTTACCACCCTTTAATCATCACCATATCATTACAACCACTTTTCCCTAAAATTTCCTCACTTGACCACCCCTTGACCACTGCTTGACCACTAATTTATCACCCTTTAATCATCACCATATCATTACAACTACTTTTCCCTAAAATTTTCCTTACTTGACCACCCCTTGACCACTAATACCTGGTACCCACCCCTTACCAACGAATTTCACTAAGCCATACCCGAGACAATCAATAATATGGACCATCTTTACTTTTTAATATTTTCATTTGTAACCCGTATGTTGACAGTGTATTTGTCACTACGACCCCCTACGGATCACTACTAGCCGCTACTCACCCCTTAACAATAAATTTCACTAAGCTATACCCTATAAAATCATTAATATCAACCGTCTTTACTTTTTAAGGTTTTCATTTGTAACCCGTATGATGATAGTAAAAACGCCACGGTGACCCTCTACAGACGACTAATAACCATTACCCACCCCTCACCAACGAATGTCACTAAGCTATACCCGCTAAAATCAATAATATCGACCATCTGTACATTTTAAGGTTTTCATTTGTAACCCTGTGATGCTAGTGTTTAAACCCAAACCGCCTAGCGTCACCCCACGCGCCCACCCCCTCGCCACCACCCCGCACCCCGTCGTTATTTATTTTTATTTTATTTTATTTTATTTTTTAATAATTAATTAAAATTTTTATACACCCACTCAATAGTTATCTGCCCTTAGAAACATAAAATCTTAGAATTATCGCCCTTCGATATGACCTAGATACCACCCCTTACCCAACTATATGACCGAGGGGGAGTGAAAATCAGCCGAGGTCAAGGTCAAATGGTGGAGGCTCCACCAAATAAGAGCCGAAACGTCCATTGTATACTACTTATGTAGCAGTTCAATACTCTTTTTCTTAGTTAGTTAGTTAGTTAGTTAGTTAGTTAGTTAGTTAGTTAGTTAGTTAGTTAGTTAGTTAGTTAGTTAGTTAGTTAGTTAGTCGCAGTTCCAACTTCACAGCAACGGGTCGTCCCCATTATACTCCGTTCCTGTGCCAGTGAATATCACATAAAACGCTCCCCACTGCCCAATGTGAAAAGTGGAAAAGACAGGAGTCTCGACAAACAACAGCCCGCACAGATACACTGTGCATAATGCCGCCGCTAGAATGTCAACACAATAGTCCCCCACAAAACACCAAGTTCATCTGTGATGGAATCGGCAGTCATTTTCCCATCTGGATGTTACCTAGATGTTCACCCACACAGTCCACGAAAATACAGTTCATCGTTGATGGCAGTGGCAGTCAACCAGAAGCCCAGCAGCCACGCATTTCTGCATAAGGCAAAAACCGGTCAACTCTGAGACATAGCCAGCTGCCATCGCTCCGAACATGCAGTCACGTTCCAAAAAAACCTCGGGCAGATTCAAAAGAATTTCACACGAAACTTACAGCTCACAGTGTCGCGTCACGCACTCACTCAGTAGCAGGGCGACGGAACCATAGCCTCCTTAGTCGCCTCTTACGACAAGCGTGGTAGGCTACAGTGTTGCTATTCTTTGCTTCCCTTATGGGCCCCGGCAACACACTCTTTTTCTTAACACAGCTACTCACCCACACACTTCCTGATAATACTGGCCCTCCGTCCAGCTCTGTGTTCGAGATTTGACAGCCAATGCCAGAATTGTACGATACTTAATAGACTGGCAGTACTCGACTTCTTTTGTATGGGAATCGAAACAGCCCAGGCTCTGCATGTAGGCTGTGGAGATAGACAATCATTATCTTCATGTAGTTATTGTTAGCAGTAAATATATCACTGTACTCAGGTTTAACTTTTAGTGCTCAGTCTTTAATTACACAGTATTCAGTGGTGCCACTGCGTTCGTGTGCTGATGGGAGAATTTTCTAAGTTATCTGAACGAATAATGTGATTCTTATTCTTTCATCCTTCATCCATAATTAGATTGTTATACTAGGCTCCAGCCAGCTCACACCAAGCCCTCCTATCTTTGCTATCTCATGCAGCTCTGTCCTCGGTTGCCCATATTATTCATTTCCATTTCTATTTCTCTTCTCCGTGAATGTTTATGTCTTCCTCTAGTTCTTGTGGCCTGAAGCTCCCAGACAAAGATGTTTGTAGTGATATCATTCTCAGGTTTGATCAGTATATCTTCTACCCATCGCCAGATTTTTGTAGTGATATCATTCTAAGATTTGATCAGTATATCTTCTGCCCATCGCCAGATATTTGTAGTGATGTCATTCTCAGGTTTGATCAGTGTATCTTCTACCCATCGCCAGATATTTGTAGTGATGTCATTCTCAGGTTTGATCAGTGTATCTTCTACCCATCGCCAGTTTTGTTGTTTTTTCCACACAACTTAATTCACTGAAATGTATCTAGTTCTCGCCATGAGCTCCACATTGGTGATTCTAAAGTTAGTTGCATATCCTGTACAGGGCCTGGCAGTGGTCAACTGAGAGGTTTATTTTTTTTTCCTGTTTGTAATTTCTTGGCAAGTTTACGCTCAATATGTTGCCTATGCGCTCTAAATTATCAGCACGCTTTTGCTCCCAAATCGCCCGCAACTGTGTTTAGAACATATACCCTTAGCCACGGAGCGTGGAATTGGTGATTCTACATACCAGTTTAGTACCCCTCTTTTGCGAAAGGCAACAGTTTGTGAATGTTTGTAGATTACATGTCATAGTTTTTGTTTTTCTCCATATTTCTTATCCATTCAGTAGTATTGATTTAACGATAAAATTGAATATTCTAAGTTTTTGACGCTAAGGTTCGATAACTAATGGGTAATTTATTTTAAGGCGCGATGATGATGTCCCTTGACTTCAATCAATCAGAGTTATTTAGTCGTTTTGACATATATATTTACATGCATTTATCGACACTCATAGACGTCAAGGAAAGAAGTGGCGATCATAGGACACACTAGATAGTATACACACGGGGTGGGGGGGGGGGGAGGCTGTTGTGTGGCCACACAGGGAATCGAACTTTTGACCTTCAAATGGCGACAAAGTCTCATTAAAAGAACAAGCGTACTTTGAGGTACGATCAACCAGCCACTCCAAAACAAGGTGCCTTCATTAGCCAGGTCGACCTGAACCTGCACCTATAGCATATGAGAGGATCACCAACAAAGAAGCAGACGGTAAGCTTTAATATAATAAGATCACACGTAAAAAACTCGGCGTTGTGGCTAAAGCCTTCGTCAGCGCAGGAAAAACAAACACATATCGATGCAATTACATGAGAATATAAATATAATAGTTACTTTTGAAAATATAAATATAAAAATTACTTTGAAAATATAAATATAGAAGTTACTTTGCAAATGTAAATATAAAAGCTACTTTGAACATACGAGGGTAAGTTAATAAGTAAGTCACAAATGGTTGTAGAAAAATAACTAAGTATGATAACAATTTGAAACCAATTTATTTGTATACATACATTGTCCCTTTATTTATCAACATAATTTCCACCAACATTGATGCACTTATCCCATCGTTTTATCAGTCCTCCCAAATCGGCTGCATACAACTGCGTGCGCTGTTTTTCACTTCGCATTCAACGTCAGCGTCACTCGCGAAATGTCTCCCGCCAAGGTGGGTTTTTCAGTGGACTTAGCCCCTAGCGATTTCCCGTAAAGCGGTGCATAGCTGGGTAGGAAAAACATAATGAGGGCGAGTCAATAAGCAAGTCACACAGTTCTGTGGGATGGCAGGTAAATGAAAACAAAGCACGCAGTTCTATTCAGCCGGTTTGGGAGGACTGATAAAACGATGTTATAAGTGCATCAATGTCGGTGGAGATTATGTTGAGAAATAGAGGGACAATGTATGTATAAATATAAACTAGTTTCAAGTTGTTATCATATTTAGTTATTTTTCTACAGCCATTTGTGACTTACTTATTGACTTACCCTCGTATAACTATAAAAGTTACTTATATAATATAGAATATAGAACTATACAATATGCTTATTCATTGATTAAGTGCAATGGGATGATTTATAGTCTTAAGCTGCTTCCTGTATCTGCCATGGGTCTATATACAGTCGTTTTCCCTTAAGTAACCCTCTTTTATTTGATACATCTGTACAAAATGTCTGCTAGCATATTAGCAACTTTTAAGTGACACCCCCCCCCCCCACCTTACATCCCATTTTCCACTATCCTTTTTGGTAGGTCCAAACGTACTTTTTGCTTGGCCCTGAATATGTTAAGACGAATAATCATCCCATGACAATGAATCAGTGAGCGAGTGGTTTCGCCGACTTGTTGGCTCACCTTTTTTGTCGTCACACAAAACCTTGACACCTTTGTCCATAAGGTCAAGGTCGAGGCCGATGGAGTTGAGAACCACGTGGGATTCCTGGCAGTCGTCACGTGACCGCCGCAGACATGTGAACAGTGACTCGCTGTTTCTGTGGAGTACACATGATGATAGTTGGGTAGTGTCTGTCTGTCTGTCTGTCTGTCCCTCACCTTAACATTTTATCATATCCTCTGCTTCTGTTTTCGTCTGTCTCTGTTCTTCAGTCTATCCACCCATCTGTCTCTGTTCTTCAGTCTATTCATCCATCTGTCTCTGTTCTTCAGTCTATTCATCCATCTGCCTCTGTTCTTCAGTCTATCCATCTATCTGTCTCTGTTCTTAAGTCTATTCATCCATCTGTCTCTGTTCTTCGGTCTATCCATCCATCTGTCTCTGTTCTTAAGTCTATCCATCCATCTGTCTCTGTTCTTCAGTCTATCCATCCATCTGTCTCTGTACTTCAGTATATCCATCCATCTGTCTCTGTTCTTCAGTCTATCCATCCATCTGTCTCTGTTCTTCGGTCTATCCATCCATCTGTCTCTGTTCTTCAGTCTATCCATCCATCTGTCTCTGTACTTCAGTATATCCACCCATCAGTCTCTGTTCTTAATTCTGTGCATCCATCTGTCTCTCTACCAGTCTGTTAATTCATCTATCTTTCTGTTTCTCCTGTCTCCATTATCCTGTCTAACTGTCTGCTCAACAGGATTCATTACTCCGTCCATCCTGCTATCTGTAATAGTCAACAAGTCTGTCCGTTCGTGCGAATGTCTTAGACAACATGACTTATCAAGCAGACATACTTTGTGAATGTCAACTGTGAATGTCTACATTTTGAATGTCTACATTGTGAATGTCTACTTTGTGAATGCCTGCACTGTGAATGTCTACATTGTGAATGTCTACATTGTGGATGTCTACATTGTGAATGTCTACATTGTGAATGTCTACTTTGTGAATGCCTGCACTGTGAATGTCTACATTGTGGATGTCTACATTGTGAATGTCTACATTGTGAATATCTACATTGTGAATGTCTACATTGTGGATGTCTACATTACTGTAAACGAAACAAAGAACCAAAAGTTCTGAGCCTCCATGATAAACAAGTGTCACAGCATAAGATGTAATCTTTCAAACCATGCAGACATAGTCTTTGAAAACATATCGACGTAATTCTTAAATCCATACAGATGTAACCTTTGAAAACATACCGATGTGATCTTTGTAAACATGCACATGTAATCTTTGAAAACATATATACATCGTCATTGAGAACATGCAGATGTAATCCTTAAACCCATACAGATGCAATCGTTGAAAACATACAGATGTAATCTTTGAAAACATACGGATGTAGTCTTTGAAAACATACACATGTAATCTTTGAAAACATATATACATCGTCATTGAGAACATGCAGATGTAATCCTTAAACCCATACAGATGCAATCATTGAAAACATACATATGTAATCTTTGAAAACATACAGATGTAATCTTTGAAAGCATACAGACGTCGTCACTGAGAACATGCATCCTTAAACACATGCAGATTTAGTCTTGGAAAACATACAAATGTAATCTTTAAACAAATATAGATATAATTTTGGAAAACATACAGATTTAATCTTTAAACATATATATATATATATAATCTTTAAACACATAGAGATGAAATCTTTAACCACATACAGATTTTATCATTAAACACATACAGATGTAATCTTTACACATACAGATGTGATCTTTAACCACACAGATGTGATCTTTAAACACATATAGATGTAACCTCCAAACATACAGATGTAATCCTTACCCGCAGAATTCCTCCACCTCAGAAGTAGTTCCTCCAATAATTGGGCCACTAGCATCAGTAGACATGAACATCTGCGGGTCCAGGTCATTCTTGGTGTAGCAGGAGCGCATGTCTTCCAGCAGCGAGGCTCTACAAGCTGAGAAAGCAGCAAGTCTGAATTTATATATATATATTCTCACGCTCGATTGTAACTACTTTCTTTTTGCGTTTTTGCGTGTGGATTAGCTTTCCCTATTACCAGTGCCTCTCGCCATCAGGCGAACCCACTCCGAGTTCAGAGGTACTTGTTATTTACGTCCCCAAGTCAAGGACGAGAGGTCAACATTTTAATCCAACTGTCCGGTGTTCTCTTCTTCTCTTCCTCCCTCTCCTCTTCTTCTTTCCATCTTCTTCTTCTCCCTCTCCTTCTCTTCTTCTTCTTCTTCTTCTTCTTCTTCTTCTTCTTCTTCTTCTTCTTCTTCTTCTTATCCTCTACCTCTTCTTCTCTTCCTCCTCCTCCTCCTTCTTCTTTTCCTTCTTCTTTTCCTTCTTCTTCTTCTTCTTCTTCTTCCTTTTCTCCTCCTCCTTCATCTTCTTTTTTCTTCCTCCTCCTCTTCTCTTCCTTCTTCTTCTTCTTCTTCTTCTTCTTCTTCTTCTTCTTCTTCTTCTTCTTCTTTTTCTTGTTCTTTTTTCCCCTTTTTCTGCCTCCTTTTGTGTCTTCTCCTCTCCTCCGCCGTTCTTCTTTCCAATCTTGTGTATAGTATCTAATGGTGTTCCTCCGAAATTCAACTCTAAGTACAACACAGCAACATAAACTGTATCACTCTTAGAATACTGCGAGCCACTTCTAGTGGCTCAGAAATCTCCCCAGCCCTACATTTTCATAACTCCGCTTAAAAAGGGACGCGCTCCATTCGAATTTTTAAAATTTGAATCCGCCCTGATCCGGATCAAACTGCTTGTCTACCAAGCTGGCGGAGAATCAGGCCACTGAAGAAAAAAGTAAGATAAGAGAGAGAGAGAGAGAGAGAGAGAGAGAGAGAGAGAGAGAGAGAGAGAGAGAGAGAGAGAGAAGAGAGAGAGAGAGATAGAGAAAGATAGAGAGAGAGAGAGAGAGAGATAGAGAGATAGAGAGAGAGAGAGAGATAGAGAGAGAGATAGAGAGAGATAGAGAGATAGAGAGAGATAGAGAGATAGAGAGAGATAGAGATAGAGAGAGAGAGAGAGAGACAGAGAGAGAAAAAGAGAGAGAGATAGAGAGATAGAGAGAGAGTGAGATAAAGAGATAGAGAGAGAGAGAGAGAGAGAGAGAAAGAGACAGAGAGAGAGAAAGAGAGAGAGAGAGAGAGAGAGAGAGAGAAGGGTCATGATCGCCAGTATCTGCTTCAGCCCAGGCCCCAGTAGAAGAAGAAGAAGCAGCTCAACTTACGGTGAGCGCAGTACACGTCGTACTGCCCAATGATGGCCTCTAGTTGCTCCTTCAGCAGGAACCGCTGGTCGTTCACCCGGACATCCTGTGGGGTGGCAACACACGGCGATCCCTGGAATATGGACTTCGCCGCCTTCACGATACAGCCCATAATTTCTTGACGCGGACTAGACAGGAAAAGGGGAAAGGAAAGTGAACAAAATCAACATGGCTGGTTGAGTTAATTTCTGTCCTTAAATGTTAAATGTTTGTTATATGTGTTTGCAACGTCTATTGCAGTGGTTCTCAACCGGTGGAGAATTCCTTCCCCTGGGAATTTTAGAGTTTCCAGGGGTGGGGGGGAGGGGGGGGGGGAATTAAGATTATTTCAAGATTGCATTAATACAAGACCTAGTTACTTGATATTGTTTTTCCCTCTAAATTTTACATTTCTGTACTTCTCACCCTAATGAAATTCGTTTTATAACGTAAGTAGACCTGCAAATCACGTTTTATGTAGATGTCTACACTTTGTTCTAGTGTGTGTTATTAAATTTAGCTTCCATTTTTATGTATACTGTGTAAGGGTGGGGGGATTTATAGGGAGGAAATTCGAAAGGGGGGGAGGGGAATGGCGTTCTGAACAAATGGTAAAGGGGGGGGGGGGCTTGGGCCAAAAAAGGTTGAGAACCACTGGTCTATTGTGTACCTTGTGGTCGTAGTTTAGTAATGCTACGTCTCGGTTTTTTTTTTTTTAAATTTTGTGTGTGATTCATTTCTTTAAAACGAAGTCATAACGGTCGAGATGATCGACTTCATTGCACTTTTATCCCATATATCTCAGTCTCTTTTCGCAGAGCAGCCTGCCAAAAGCGTCGCACAAAGCACGAACTCCGTAGCTCCAGCGACGATCCCCAGAAGTCTCCAAGAAAAATGCACTCTTGAACCGAAAGACGTTGCCCAAAATCGAACCCACAAGCTTCGGAGCGCGAGCAGACAACTTGACCACTTCGCCACGGAGACGGCCTCATTTCTTAAATGTTGCAACAATAGAAGGGGAAATGTGTAAATAAGTTTTAACATGTAAATGCCTATGAGCAGTCTGTTTGATAAGAAAATGGTTGTACTAAAAGAATCTGTAAACTTGCTCCTCACCCACAAATGTTCGCTTTCGATAAGCTCACGCCGGGTTTCGATGTTACAGTTGCTGGAGAAGATGCTGCAGTCGCTGGTGATGATGTTGCTGCAGTCGGTGGTGATGATGTTGATGTTGTGGCTGTTGCATTCTGTGCGTCCTGGTTGCCACTGACCATCACCAGAAAGGCGTTGAAGTCAATGCCATGTCCAGCCACGCAGGTATAGATCTCTTTCAGCAGCAGCTGTTGACACTCAGCTCGGCCTTGACCCGTGCCATTGCCTGCTTGACCCTTGGCCTGACCTCCACACAGAAGGACAAGGACAGAACAAACTTGGGCGGGAGATGTATATACAATTGAGATTACAGTCTGTTTACACAGATTACAAATTGTTTACAGATTACAATTTGTTTACACACAAAACTATACAAATAAACTGGCACATAAATAGTGGGGAATGTAGTAATTCTAAGATATGCATGATAAAGCAGTCACCAACAGATGTTACCACATAAACAAAGATTTTGAGAACATACATCTTAACTTTGGCAACACGGGGATGTAAATAGTAGACGATTTAGCGATAACTGAAGACGAAAAATGGAAGCTTTCGAACTTTAATATTGTAGAAACATTCTTAGAATACTCTGGATTAAGGAGAAGGAAACTACTGTCATTCTATGAGCTGTAAACGTCGAAGAAAACCGGGTCATGCATGAACAGCAATATGTTTAGAAAACTGAAATACGGTGTGTATTTTTAATGACTGTGCAGTGTTTGAAAATATTGCCGCTCCAAGTTTTGTTTTTACCTATTTTGTTGCATGAACTTTACAGAGGGTGAATACAAAACGTGTCCCGGCAATATTTTCAAGCACTGCACAGTCATTAAAAATACACCCTAGTACAATGGAAATATTAAACGTTGTAGTGATTTCGAAAGAATGGCAATGGAAGTAATGACTTCTGAAAACACAAGCAAATATTGTTTAACTAATTCAGTGTCAAAGGATACTATATTTCAAAATGTGACTTTCCATTTGAACAGGAGGACTATATATCGCCAGACTAGGGTTATCGTGTTATTAGATTTGTTTCCTTGCATCTTCCACAATTTCAATGCTCCGTGAATGGAAATGTACGTTATAATACTTGTTCATTTGATTGTGTTCAATGTTTGGTCCAAAGGTACTTTGTGTTTATCACTGAATCGGTTAAAGTATGGTGTCAATTCTAGGAATAGTATATGATGTCTAGGTGCAAGTATGGTGTCAATTCTAGGAATAGTATATGATGTCTAGGTGCAAGTATGGTGTCAATTCTAGGAATAGTATATGATGTCTAGGTGCAAGTATGGTGTCAATTTTAGGAATAGTATATGATGTCTAGGTGCAAGTATGGTGTCAATTCTAGGAATAGTATATGTTGTCTAGATGCACACATGGTAAAAATTATACGAATCATATATAATGTCTGTGTACAAGTATGGTGTCAATTCTAGGAATCATATATGATGTCTAGGTACAAGTATGGTGTCAAGTCTAGGAGTCATATATGATGTCTAGGTGCAAGTATGGTGTCAAGTCTAGGAGTCATATATGATGTCTAGGTGCAAGTATGGTGTCAATTCTCGGAATCGTATATGATGTCTAGATGCAAATATGGTAACAATTCTAGGAATCATATATGATGTCTATGTACAAGTATGGTGTCAATTATAGGAATCATATATGATGTCTAGATGATGCAAATATAGTCTTAATTCTATGAATCATACATGACGTCTTGGTGCAATCAGGATATTAATTCTAGGGATTATATATTACGTCTAGGTGCACATATGGTGTCATTTCTAGGATTGATATATGACGCCTTCGTACAAATTTGGTGTCGATTCTAGGAATCATATATGATGTCTAGGTGTAAGTACAGTGTTAATTGTAGGAATTTTATAGTACGTCTAGGTGCAAATATGGTGTCAATTCTACGAATCATATCTGACGTCTATTTGCACATATGGTGGTAATTCTATGCATCATATATTACGTTTAGATGTAAGTACATTGTTAATTCTAGGAATCATAACATATAGGTGCAAATAAAGAGTTAATTCTAGGAATATTATATAACACACACACACACACACACACACACACACTGGTGTTGATTCTATTAATCATACGCCGTGTCTAAACCCAGGTTTATCATTCTGGCTCACTTGTAGGAATGGGACCTTGTGTTAAATGTCTAATATGTCATTCTAGGTCAATTCTCAGAACACGCAGACACTTCCTGGCAAGAGTCTATCTAGGCCAGAGAGGATAAAACCAGGTATCAAACAAAATGGAATGATGGTGCTCATAAACCCTGGAAGGAAATTCATCTACGTGAAGGACACGTCGAATGTCAGACCACCGCTGCCTTGTGAAAGTTCTCGTAAGAACAAAGGCTAGGACAACAAAGCCAGACAGAAAATGTGGGCAGGCATATCCCGCAAGCCCGGGAAGGCAATCTGTCTATGGGAGGAGGGATCCAGAAACCTCAGCTGTTGAAATCGGAAGATGTTGGCCCAAGTGGCACGCGACTAGATACTGACATCTACGCATTACGATGGATGATATACACCAGTTTGTTTGTCACCTATGCTAGAACGGACGCATAGCAAACGTTGATCACACATAGAAACATACAGCATTCTAGAAACGTGTGACACTTATAACATATTGTGTCTTCCTCAACTAAAATCACGCCATGTTTGTCACTGTTGGCAGTACAAGGACAAAGTAAACCATAACACAGTAAACCTGCGAGGTGAAAGTGATACGATTTATACAAGAAGTGTCACTTCAATAAGGGTTGATAAATAAAGACACATTTATTGTTTGTCGCACTTAGAAGTAGAAGAAAAAAGTGTTATTTGACCATCCAGAATGATGATGACCATTCATTTCATCCAGTGGGGCTGAAAGTATGGAGCCGTGGGTTCTAAGATGGCTGATAAGGCCTATTTTGGTTCGAAATGTTCTTTAATTTAACAATGTGGACAAAGAATTCTTGACGTTTCTGGAGGAGGATTTCCTGCAGTGGTTTTTCTGTTCTGTCTTTTCTTCACAGCTCTTGCAGTCCTGGTTGCCTCACACGTGACTGCACCCTTGTGTAATGATGCACGCCACGAATTTCGGTCTCTGGCTGCAGTCTCCCAGATGTCATGATAAATTCCAGAAGCATTCAGTGAGATTTTCAGTCTCTTTAAAACGTTTCCTCAGCCACCTTGGGAGCGTTTACCACAACGCAGTTCGCTGTAAAAAAAATTCGTTTAGGGAGCCTGTGATCTGGCATGCGAGTCAAGTGACCAGCCCAACGAATCTGATTCTTCATTAGTAGAGTGTGGATACTGGGCATGGATGCTCTTTCTAGGACTTCAATGTCTGGGATCTTGTTTTGCCATTTAATCTTCAGTAGCTTCCTAAAGCAGACTGTGTGGAAGTGGTTTAATTTCCTAGCGTGTCGCTGATAAACAGTCCAGGTTTCACAAGCATATAGCAGTGTGGATAATACAACTGCTTTGTAGACTTTCAGCTGTTTTTGCAGGCTTATTCCAGTTCTGTCCCATACATTCTTGTACAGTCTGCCAAAGGCCGCACTGGCCTTGGAGATTCTTGCATTCACTTCGTCATCGATTGTGGCAGCTTGTGACACGGTGCTGCCAAGATAGGTGAATTTGTCCACAACACTTAGTCTATGATCATTCACTTTGATATTCGGCACAGTGTGATTATTACCTGGAGCTGGCTGGTACATAACTACAGTCTTCTTCAAGTTGATATTGAGCCCAAAGTTGGCACAGGCATGTGAGAAAGCTGAAACATTATGTTGCATGTCCGCCTCTGAGTTGGCGTATAGAGCGCAATCATCAGCAAACAGGAGCTCTCTGACGGTGTCGCTGTTCATTTTTGTTATAGCTTTCAGCCTTCTGAGATTGAATAACTTTCCATCCATGCGGTAGTTATAAGAAAGAAGTAGATACTAGTAGAAGAAAGAAGTAGATACTAGTAGAAGAAAGAAGTAGATACTAGAGGGAACACTAGACATCATAAACATTGAAAGCTATATTTAGCGACCGGGATTATAGGTTCGAATCCCGGTCGGTAACTTCTATCGCTATAGCTATAAATTTATACATTGTCTAGTATGTTTTATAGTCTCAACTTCTTTCGTCTACTTCTGTGAGTGCCAAAATATGCATGTATGTGTTTATTTATGAACTGCCTTAGTGGCCTTAAATGGTTCCCTAATTGACATTTCTGTATTACACTTTAATATGGGGAAGAATTATGACACAACTGCTAATAATGAAAATAATAATAACATCACCGATTAAATATCCACCTAAAATCGATTTGAAGCGATCAGCAACGACCATAATTTGTTGGCTCAAATTACAACATCCACAAAGAACGCACGCCCGTCTAGGCGGCGGTTCAACAACTCACCATCCGGCCTCGCAGCGAGATTAATCCACACACTATTCCATCAGTGTAAGCAGGGATTTAAAAAACTTTGTACACCAGGTAGGTCAACTATTTCTTAAAATCGTGGCCACCACCGCTAACGTGTATTTGTCCTAGGGGAACATAAAATACCTGACACGTGTAAATTTTTGATCGGTAATGTGGCAAAGTCTATAATTATAATTTTGGTGAAGTGTTTTCAGTGATTTTAACAATCGGGCATAGAAAGTAATAATTGTGTGTTTGTAGTCACTAACTGTAAACTACAAACATTGTCTAATTGTAAACTATACACATTTTCTAATTGTAAACTACAAACATTGACTAATTCTAAACTACAAGCATTGACTAATTGTACATTACAAACATTTACTAATTGTAAACTACAAACATTGACTAAAGGTCAATTACAAACATTGACTAATGGTAAACTACAAACATTGTCTAATTGTAAATTACAAGTATTCACTAAGTGGTGACTGCGCAATGTGTGAGTGGCACCTTGCCGTCTTGACAGACGAAAGTATGTGGGTTGGAATTTGGCCAAAATCTCAACGCACAATGCCTGGGCATGGATTCAGAGAATATGTGTTGCCCATGCAGCATGATCCCTCTCTCGGCCTTGCCTTGTTTACTCCAGAGGAAAGGATAACCAGTACGTCTGGAACAAGGTAGGCTGCAGATGCTGGCGGCTCAGCGTCAAACCTCCTAGAGTCAGAGGTTAGACATGCATGGCTAAATCTTTAAGACAAGCATATGACCACTGGCAGGATCAACCAGATATCAATCGGATAGACGGACTATTCACGCACACGCAGGCCAACAGTAGCATCGCTAAAGCGCGCCCTCCCGGTACCCGGTGATACATGTTAAACCACTGGACGCCTACCGACGAACTTCTAAGTAACGGCGGCAGGACTGACCGAAAAGTTATACCAGCTTACTGACTGCAGACCCACTACCAATGTGGAGCTCATGGAGAGAAAATATTGCCGGTCTAAGTTTTGTATTTACCAATTATATTGCATGAACTTTACAGGGGTGAATATAAAACTTGGACAGGCAATATTTTCAAACACTGCACAGTCATTAAAAATAAACCACATACCAGTTAACCAGGGGGTAAAGACAAGGCACAGGCGCTGGCTAAGCCATACATGAAGATAGCCCGAGAATTGTATAACTAGAAAAGCCTTAGTCTGGAAACCACAAGATAAAAGAAATATAGAAAGAGCTAAAAACTCACGAAGAAGAGAAGCAGACTCAGAAATGTACAACATGGGAAGGACATGAAACCAATTGCCTGGGATAGCTCCAGATAAAATGCTTGGTTGATGGCTTATGTCCCAATGGGGGATAGAATGCAAAAGAAGAAGTGGACACCAATAACTGGCATAAATCTATTTGACATATTGGTAGCTTGCAAGGTAAATTTGCAAAATTGATATTACTTCTAAATGATTGTAACCGATTGTTTTGTCAGGTCAAAGATGAACTTCCGGGTCGAGGGGTGAATGGCACGATGTAGTTTTAAATCAATAGTCGCCTAGTTAGCAGACGTGACCAATGAGGAGAGGAGAGGAAGGGGGCGGGGTCAAGTGTCAGGGCTCTCCACACTGGTGTCTGCGTCTGACTCTCGGTGTATGTACACTACACCTGGCAGCCATTATGGAGGAATGGCCAGACGCTTGTCTGTCGGCGCGGATGTCGCCGGGTCGAATCCCCACCGAGGATGATGTTTTTTACAACTTGTTATGAACTAGGCCAGCTTTATGGTGAAGGAGTTACAGACGCAATTCAAAATCCAGCATATCGCGTTCGAAACACAGCTGTGGGCAATTTGACATAAGACCGCCTTGCGTTGAATTTTATAAAATGTGCCAGTCGTTCAGAAAGTAATGGCAAACCATTGAAAATAAACTTGTCAAGAAATCACAAATAACCAAAACAATGCTGTGGTTGACTGCAACGTCCTGTAAAGGATTTGCAACTAACGTTTTAACATGGACTGCCCGGTGGAGCCAGCCTACAAAGGGTACCAGCCAATATCTTGGGAACTAAAGGCGGCCGCCCTGATGCTGATAACATCAGCCACCGCGCGTCGATTGGTCTATAAAAACTGGGTCTAGAACCATATACCGGAAGAGGCTGAAGACCTGTAGAAGAGTCCTTGACCTGTTGACTGTAGTTCTCAGGGCTTCTGTGAAGAGGTAGTTCTCTGGGCTTCTGTGAAGATGTCCTTCTCTGGGCTTCTGTGAAGATGTCCTTCTGTGGGCTTCTGTGAAGAGGTAGTTCTCTGGGCTTCTGTGAAGAGGTAGTTCTCTGGGCTTCTGTGAAGGTGTTGTTCTCTGGGCTTCTGTGAAGATGTCCTTCTGTGGGCTTCTGTGAAGATGTCCTTCTCTGGGCTTCTGTGAAGGTGTTGTTCTCTGGGCTTCTGTGAAGATGTTCTTCTGTGGGCTTCTGTGAAGGTGTTGTTCTCTGTGCTTCTGTGAAGATGTCCTTCTGTGGGCTTCTGTGAAGGTGTTGTTCTCTGGGCTTCTGTGAAGATGTCCTTCTGTGGGCTTCTGTGAAGAGGTAGTTCTCTGGGCTCCGTGAAGATGTAGTTCTCTTGGCTTCTGTGAAGAGGTAGATCTCTGGGCTTCTTTGAAGATGTCGTTCTATAGTCTTCTGTGAAGATGTAGTTATCTGGGCTCCTGTGAAGATGTAGTTCTCTAGGCTTCTGTGAAGATGTCGTTCTCTGGGCTTCTGTGAAGATGTAGTTCTCTGGGCTTCTGTGAAGATGTAGTTCTCTGGGCTTCTGTGAAGATGTCCTTCTGTGGGCTTCTGTGAAGATGTAGTTCTCTGGGCTTCTGTGAAGATGTAGTTCTCTGGGCTTCTGTGAAGATGTAATTCTCTGGGCTTCTGTGAAGATGTAGTTCTCTGGCCTTCTGTGAAGATGTCCTTCTGTGGGCTTCTGTGAAGAGGTAGTTCTCTGGGCTTCTGTGAAGATGTCCTTCTGTGGGCTTCTGTGAAGAGGTAGTTCTCTGGGCTTCCGTGAAGATGTAGTTCTCTTGGCTTCTGTGAAGAGGTAGATCTCTGGGCTTCTTTGAAGATGTCGTTCTATAGTCTTCTGTGAAGATGTAGTTATCTGGGCTCCTGTGAAGATGTAGTTCTCTAGGCTTCTGTGAAGATGTCGTTCTCTGGGCTTCTGTGAAGATGTAGTTCTCTGGGCTTCTGTGAAGATGTAGTTCTCTGGGCTTCTGTGAAGATGTCCTTCTGTGGGCTTCTGTGAAGATGTAGTTCTCTGGGCTTCTGTGAAGATGTAGTTCTCTGGGCTTCTGTGAAGATGTAATTCTCTGGGCTTCTGTGAAGATGTAGTTCTCTGACCTTCTGTGAAGATGTCCTTCTGTGGGCTTCTGTGAAGAGGTAGTTCTCTGGGCTTCTGTGAAGATGTCCTTCTGTGGGCTTCTGTGAAGATGTAGTTCTCTGGGCTTCTGTGAAGATGTCCTTCTGTGGGCTTCTGTGAAGATGTAGTTCTCTGGGCTTCTGTGAAAATGTAGTTCTCTGGGCTTCTGTGAAGATGTAGTTCTCTGGGCTTCTGTGAAGATGTAGTTCTCTGGGCTTCTGTGAAGATGTAGTTCTCTGGGCTTCTGTGAATATGTAGTTCTCTGGCCTTCTGTGAAGATGTCCTTCTGTGGGCTTCTGTGAAGATGTAGTTCTCTGGGCTTCTGTGAAGATGTAGTTCTCTGGGCTTCTGTGAAGAGGTAGTTCTCTGGGCTTCTGTGAAGATGTAGTTCTCTGGGCTTCTGTGAAGATGTAATTCTCTGGGCTTCTGTGAAGATGTAGTTCTCTGGGCTTCTGTGAAGATGTAGTTCTCTGGGCTTCTGTGAAGATGTAGTTCTCTGGCCTTCTGTGAAGATGTCCTTCTGAGGGCTTCTGTGAAGATGTAGTTCTCTGGGCTTCTGTGAAGATGTAAATCTCTGGGCTTCTGTGAAGATGTTCTGTGGCTTCTGTGAAGATGTTCTGTGGCTTCTGTGAAGATGTTCTGTGGCTTCTGTGAAGATGTTCTGTGGCTTCTGTGAAGATGTAATTCTCTGGGCTTCTGTGAAGGTCTAATTTCCCATTACTCTCCTTCTTGGCAGTGATTGGTCGATGAGCGCAGCCATTGTCGCCATAAAGAGATCTCTGCCTAGAACAGTGACCTAGGGAGCAGAACTTACAACTACCTGTCGGCTGTCCTTCAGTGTATGATTGCGTGTGGGTGTGTGATTGTTTGTGGGTGTATGATTGCGTGTGGGTGTGTGAGTTGGTGTGTGGCTATATGTGGGTGTGTGCTTGTAATTTGGTGTGTGATTGTGTGTGGGTGTGTGATTGTAATTTGGTGTGTGTTTGTATGTGTGTGTTGGTGTGTGGTTATATGTGGGTATGTGATTGTGTGTGGGTGTGTGGTTGTATGATTGTGTGTGGGTGTGTGATTGTGTGTGGATGTGTAATTGTGTGTAGGTGTGTGATTGTGTTGATGTGTGATTGTGAGGGAGTGTGTGATTGTGTGTGGGTTATGATTGTGTGTGGGTGTTAGGGTGTGTGACTGTTTGGATGTAAGACTGGGTGAGTATTTGTAAGTATGTAATTACGTAGGATTGTGTGAGTATTTATATATTTGCGTGTGTGAAAGTGTGTATGTGTCGATTGTGTGTGTATGGGAAGGAATGCATGTGTGTGCTTTACTTCATGTATGAATGAGGATATTTGGGCGTGAGAAAGAGAGAAAGAGAGAGAGGGAGGGAGGGAGAGAGAGAGGGGAGGGGAGAGAGGGGGAGAGAGGGGGGAGGAGAGAGAGGGGGAGAGAGAGAAGAGGAGGAGAGAGAGGGGGGAGAGAGAGAGGGGGAGGAGAGAGAGGGGGGAGAGAGAGGAGAGAGGGGAGGAAAGAGAGAAAGAGAGAGACAGGGGGGAGGAGAGAGAGAGAAGGGAGAGAGAAAGAGAGAGAGGGGAGAGGGGAGAGAGAGAGGGGAGAGAGAGCGAGGGAAGGAGAGAGAGGGAGGAGAGAGAGTGGGGAGAGAGAGAGGGGGAGAGAGAGGGGGAGGAGAGAGAGAGGAGAGAGAGAGGGGAAGAGAGAGAGGGGGAGAGAGAGAGGGGAAAGAGAGAGAGGGGGAAGAGATAGATAAAGAGAGAGAGGGGAGAGAGAGAGGGGAGAGAGAGAGGGGAGGAGAGAGAGCGAGAGAGAGGGGGAGAGAGAGAGGGAGAGAGAGAGATGGGGAGAGAGAGTGAGAGAGAGAGGGGGAGAGAGAGGGGGAGAGAGAGAAGGGGGAGGAGAGAGGGAGAGAGAGGGGGAGAGAGAGGGGGAGAGAGAGAGGGGGAGAAGAGAGAGAGGGGAGAGAGAGGAGAGAGAGAGAGAGAATGAATGTATGAGTAAATGTTTGTTAGTGAGTTTGTGATTGTGGGTGAGTGTCAAGGTCCTATAGGGGACAGAGAAGAGGACAGACGATAGAGATAGGGACATGAGGTGAGTACGGGGGAAGGAGAATAGTCTATATGCTGAAGACCGGACTGTACCCGTGAAAGAGGACAGACGATAGAGATAGGGACATGGGGTGAGTACGGGGGAAGGAGAATAGTCTAGATGCTGAAGACCGGACTGTACCCGTGAAAGAGGACAGACGATAGAGATAGGGACATGGGGTGAGTACGGGGGAAGGAGAATAGTCTAGATGCTGAAGACCGGACTGTACCCGTGAAAGAGGACAGACGATAGAGATAGGGACATGGGGTGAGTACGGGGGAAGGAGAATAGTCTAGATGCTGAAGACCGGACTGTACCCATGAAAGAGGACAGACGATAGAGATAGGGACATGGGGTGAGTACGGGGGAAGGAGAATAGTCTAGATGCTGAAGACAGGACTGTACCCGTGAAAGAGGACAGACGATAGAGATAGGGACATGGGGTGAGTACGGGGGAAGGAGAATAGTCTAGATGCTGAAGACCGGACTGTACCCGTGAAAGAGGACAGACGATAGAGATAGGGACATAGGGTGAGTAAGGGGGGAGGAGAATAGTCTAGATGCTGAAGACCGGACTGTACCCGTGAAAGAGGACAGACGATAGAGATAGGGACATAGGGTGAGTACGGGGGGAGGAGAATAGTCTAGATGCTGAAGACCGGACTGTACCCGTGAAAGAGGACAGACGATAGAGATAGGGACATGGGGTGAGTACGGGGGGAGGAGAATAGTCTAGATGCTGAAGACCGGACTGTACCCGTGAAAGAGGACAGACGATAGAGATAGGGACATGGGGTGAGTACAGGGGGAGGAGAATAGTCTAGATGCTGAAGACCGGACTTTACCCGTGAAATAGGACAGACGATAGAGATAGGGACATGGGGTGAGTACGGGGGAAGGAGAATAGTCTAGATGCTGAAGACCGGACTGTACCCGTGAAAGAGGACAGACGATAGAGATAGGGACATGGGTGAGTACGGGGGAAGGAGAATAGTCTAGATGCTGAAGACCGGACTGTACCCGTGAAAGAGGACAGACGATAGAGATAGGGACATGGGGTGAGTACGGGGGAAGGAGAATAGTCTAGATGCTGAAGACCGGACTGTACCCGTGAAAGAGGACAGACGATAGAGATAGGGACATGGGGTGAGTACGGGGGAAGGAGAATAGTCTAGATGCTGAAGACCGGACTGTACCCGTGAAAGAGGACAGACGATAGAGATAGGGACATGGGGTGAGTACGGGGGGAGGAGAATAGTCTAGATGCTGAAGACCGGACTGTACCCGTGAAAGAGGACAGACGATAGAGATAGGGACATGGGGTGAGTACGGGGGAAGGAGAATAGTCTATATGCTGAAGACCGGACTGTACCCGTGAAAGAGGACAGACGATAGAGATAGGGACATGGGTGAGTACGGGGGAAGGAGAATAGTCTAGATGCTGAAGACCGGACTGTACCCGTGAAAGAGGACAGACGATAGAGATAGGGACATGGGGTGAGTACGGGGGAAGGAGAATAGTCTAGATGCTGAAGACCTGACTGTACCCGTGAAAGAGGACAGACGATAGAGATAGGGACATGGGTGAGTACGGGGGAAGGAGAATAGTCTAGATGCTGAAGACCGGACTGTACCCGTGAAAGAGGACAGACGATAGAGATAGGGACATGGGGTGAGTACGGGGGAAGGAGAATAGTCTAGATGCTGAAGACCGGACTGTACCCGTGAAAGAGGACAGACGATAGAGATAGGGACATGGGTGAGTACGGGGGAAGGAGAATAGTCTAGATGCTGAAGACCGGACTGTACCCGTGAAAGAGGACAGACGATAGAGATAGGGACATGGGGTGAGTACGGGGGAAGGAGAATAGTCTAGATGCTGAAGACCGGACTGTACCCGTGAAAGAGGACAGACGATAGAGATAGGGACATGGGGTGAGTACGGGGGAAGGAGAATAGTCTAGATGCTGAAGACCGGACTGTACCCGTGAAAGAGGACAGACGATAGAGATAGGGACATGGGGTGAGTGCGGGGGAAGGAGAATAGTCTAGATGCTGAAGACCGGACTGTACCCGTGAAAGAGGACAGACGATAGAGATAGGGACATGGGGTGAGTACGGGGGAAGGAGAATAGTCTAGATGCTGAAGACCGGACTGTACCCGTGAAAGACAGTCTCACCTTGAACAGAAGTATGCAATACGCCTAGCCTCAACCAGGTGTATGCGAGACACCTGACTTCCCACGGGCGGTACGAGGGGCAGATGCCTCGTGACCACCGGGCAGTCGAGGAGAAGCCAGACGGGCTTTGGACTTGACACAGAGAGAGGATGTGTGACTGAGAGTGTGACAGGATAGATTATACATAGGACTTTAGGGCCATTAAATAGCTGAGCCTTGTGACTTGTGCTTGTGTGTGTGGCTGTGCTACGAGAGCGTGGTGGCTTGTATCGTAACGCATTGTATTGCTACATTATTGCTTAGTGCGATAGCGAACGCTGTAATGACAGATGAGACATTATGTATGATTATATTATTGTGTAATAAATAATCTTATTAACTCATGTGTTTATGTCTCATCTATGCTCGTACTATCTACCTGTCTTGAACCCTTTTCTTCCTAATACCTCTAGACGCTGACAGTGAGTATATGTTTATGCTAGGGAGTGTGTATTTGTGTGTTAAGTGCGTGCATAACTGAGAGAGTTTGTGTAAATGGTGTATGTATGTATGCAGTTATGTATATATGTCTTTATCCATGTGTGCGTGTCTCTTTGTGTATGTATGTGTGTCTGCCTGCCTTCCTGCCTGTCTGTCTAATAACATAGCAATAAGTAATGTTTATGTTCATAACATTCATTTGACAATGTTATTTTTTCGCTATGTGAATGTAACAGGCATATTAGATAATTAATGTACAAAAGATTGGAAGGGCTGAATGTAAAGACCTGCTTGCCCAATTTGTGACCATTTGAAAATAAAGTTCGTTCGTTCGTTCGGTCCTCCCCTTGCTGGCGTGGTTTCAATTTGATCTGGTTGGGAAGCCGAACTAGAATGAAACATGAGCCAAATAATTTATTTAATCAGGACTTGTAGAGACTCAGCTTACTGTAGATATTGTAAATACAGTTTGACAAATCTGTGGCGATGTTTTCGCAATTTTGAATGACGCACTGTACACTAAGAAGGATTGTACCGGGCGAGTGTCACGAGCTGTACCGAGCAGTGTGGTAGACAGTACAAGGCTAGTGTGTCGGGCTGTACCAAACAGTGTGGTAAGCTATACCAGGCGAGTGTGCCGAGCTGTACCGAGCGAGTGTGGTAAATTATATCCGGCGAGTGTGTCGGACTGTACCGAACGAGTGTGGTAAACTATATCGCACGAATGTGTCGGGCTCTACCAAGCAGTGTGGTAGACTTTACTAGGTAGGCTGTACCAAGCAGTGTGATAAACTATATCGGTCGAGTGTGCCGGGCTGTACCGAGCGAGTGTGGTAAGCTATATCGGGCGAGTGTGTCGGGCTCTACCAAGCAGTGTGGTAGACTGTACTTGGCGAGTGTGACGGACTGTACCGAGCCAGTGTGATAAACTATACCGAGCGAGTGTGCTGGGCTGTACCAAGCATTCTTGTAAACTATATCGGGCGAGTGTGACGGGCTGTACCTAGCAATGTGGTAGATTGTACCGATGAGTGTGACGGGCTGTAGCGAGCAATGTGGTAGTCTGTACCACAAGGATATGACAAGTCAATGTCGCACTTTTTTGACGATATCAATCTGAGTCTGTGCTGTACTATTTTTACCTGCTGTGTCGCACCTGTTCTATGGGTTGCAGCAGACGAATTAGATAAGATGTACCGCAAGAATGTGACGGAACGTAAGGCACTAATAATACAAGATATACCTTGCCAGTTTAGCAGCTGTACCCATACGTTTAATGCAATGTACCGCACTAATATAATGAGTTTATCTCACCAGTTTGACCGACTGTACCACAACAGTATGATAAATTGTACCATAGTAATATGACGGGTTGTACCTCTAAAGTTTAACAAACTGTACAGCACCAGTATGATGGACTTTGCTGGATTTGGTGCGCTGGATTGCACCACAGTGACGGACTGTACCATGCCAATATGACGGGTTGTACCCAATGATTGTGTCGGACTATATTATGCCAAAATGATGGGCTGTACCTAACCATTGTGACGCCGATGCTATTGGTTGCGTCGGACCAGTAAGACGTCAAGTACCATAGCAATGTGACGTGTTAATTGACATCATTGTGACACGCCGCACCACCCCAATGTGATGGGATGTACCCCACAATTGTGACAAACTGGCAACGCCGATGTGAGGAGTGATGGACTTTACCCTACCAATGTGAGGAGTGGCTGACTGTACCACACCAATGTGAGGAGTGGTGAACTGTACCACACCAATGTGAGGAGTGGTGAACTGTACCACACCAATGTGAGGAGTGGTGAACTGTACCACACCAATGTGAGGAGTGGTGGACTGCACTGCACAATGTAACGGACTTTACCTCGCCAGTGTGACAGACAGTACGTAGCAATGTGACGGACTTTACTCAACCAATGTCACACACTGTATCACCCCAATGTGACGGACTTTACTCAACCAATGTCACACACTGTACCACCCCAATGTGACGGACTTTACTCAACCAATGTCACACACTGTACCACCCCAATGTGACGGACTTTACTCAACCATTGTCACACACTGTACCACCCCAATGTGACGGACTTTACTCAACCAATATCACACACTGTACCATCCCAATGTGACGGACTTTACTCAACCAATACCACACATTGTACCACCCCAATGTGACGGACTTTACTCAACCAATACCACACATTGTACCACCCCAATGTGACGGACTTTACTCAACCAATACCACACATTGTACCACCCCAATGTGACGGACTTTACTCAACCAATACCACACATTGTACCACCCCAATGTGACGGACTTTACTCAACCAATACCACACATTGTACCACCCCAATGTGACGGACTTTACTCAACCAATACCACACATTGTACCACCCCAATGTGACGGACTTTACTCAACCAATACCACACATTGTACCACCCCAATGTGACGGACTTTACTCAACCAATACCACACATTGTACCACCCCAATGTGACGGACTTTACTCAACCAGTACCACACATTGTACCACCCCAATGTGACGGACTTTACTCAACCAATACCACACATTGTACCACACCAATGTGACGGACTTTACTCAACCAATACCACACATTGTACCACCCCAATGTGACGGACTTTACTCAACCAATACCACACATTGTACCACCCCAATGTGACGGACTTTACTCAACCAATACCACACATTGTACCACCCCAATGTGACGGACTTTACTCAACCAATGTCATACATTGTACCACCAAAATGTGATGGGATCTACTCTATCTGTTTGAGAACCACTGATCTAATTAGTGACAGACATGTGAATATTGTGATTGATTACATGGGAGATCATCGCCGCAGGCTTGTCGCGTATCCTGCTCTCTGTTTACATCCCTTTTTTTAACAGCGTTAAATCTATAGAAACTTGTCAATCCTAGTCAGTCACTAACCGATGCGCCATTTTCCACCTCAGCAACCATGTTATGTCGACATTCATTAGCTCAGCTTGCATTAGTTAATTTATTGCTTGCAGCTATCAGGATTACTGAAATGTACATTATTAGTCCGTTATAAATTTAAAGTTTTGTTACATTTTATGTTCTGCCAGAGTGTTGACTGAAGAAATCAACTGAGGTCTCGCAACATTTGATGAGCAAATAGCATTGAGTGTCTAGGGTCGGGGAGGCATTGACTCTGTCCAGAAAATCACGACAGACTGCAGTTTGTTTGTTAGAGGTGCATTAGACAAGGTCGTGTTGGCGTCGACAACTTTTGTAAGCAGGAGAACAGCAGAGATAATCTCTACCTCCCTTTACCCTACCCTTCTTCTTCTTCTTCTTCTTCTTCTTCTTCTTCTTCTTCTTCTTCTTCTTCTTCTTCTTCTTCTTCTTCTTCTTCTTTCTCCTCCTCCTCCTCCTTATCCTCCTCTTCCTTTTTCTTCTTCCTCTTTCTCCTCCTCCTCCTCCCGATCTTCCTCCTTCTCATCCTTCTTATTATTGTTATTATTGTTATTATTCCTTCTCCTTCTCCGCCTCCTCCTCTTCGTTCTACTCCAACATATTCTCGTCTAGTGGTTACACGCCCGCTTCACACGCCAGTGATCCGGGATTTGTTTCCGGGTCCGGTCAAGGATATGCACTACTGACGAGCTCAAACGAGAGCGAAACTCGAGTCTAGTGCTTCCACATTGACGTGGATAGGCCTTAGGTTCAGACCAGAATACGATCAGCGTTGCCAGTGGTGGGTTGTGCTCAATATTTAAATCTCAAATCCCGAAACAACCAAACAAATCAATATTCTCTGCCATTGAAGCATGTATTCGGGCATAAACTATCAACATGACGGTGTTCTGTAGGCCATCAAACTCCCTCCCCCTCCTCCTTCTCCCTTTCTCCTTCCTCCTCCCCTTTCCCCACTCCCCCATCCGCACCTTGTTTTTTAGTCTCACCCGTTTTTTTTGACAGTTTAAAAAAAAAGAACTCATACTGACCAAATAAGACAAGTGTGGTTGCATGTGCCCTCCTGCTCGTGTGTACGATCTTCAGTGGCAGGATCCAGGTTCCAAGGACGTATAGCTGGCCAGTATGTCCCTCATCTTCGCAGGTGACGGGCCCAGGCGTTGAACTCTCGTTCGACCGTGCTCATATTATTATCATCGCAGTTCCCTATCAGCTTCGCTAACCTGTCCGCTTCAATGTTGAGAAAATCGCTAACGGATACAATGTTGCTGTTGGCGTTGATGATTATGATAAGGATGATATCACACACACGCGCGCGCGCGCGCACGCACACGCACGCACACACGCACGCATACGCACACACATACACACACACGCACACACACACACACACACACTTGTTTGTCTATAAAATAGAATGCCACGGTAATAAATACATCTCTACAGATAACCAATAATTCTAGTACAAACACACTTGTTTCATATAATGTATTAATATAAACAAAAATGGTATCGTCATCAGTATTTATTTAAAACATCCACCGGGACTTCCAGTAATTTCCCCTGGTCTCTGGGTAGTGAGATTGGACGCCCGTGTGTATTGTTGCGCACGTAAACAATCCCTTGGCAGTTGGAAATCGAAAAAGAGTAGCCTAACGGCGCTGCCCGGGCAAAATTTCGAGTTAAAAATCTACCCAAAGTATTTCAGGATCCTCGGCGGTGCTACTGAGTTCGTGCACTGAGCTGAGTTTCTCCAGACTCAGGTTTGAGTTAGGAGGAGAACGGAGCACTTATGGGTTACACCCGTGTGCCGTGATGTTGATCCATAAAAACTAAACTAAACTAGGTAGACTTTTACAGAACGTTGCTTTCGGCACAAATCACCAGATAGACTCTGGATCTTTCGCCAGTTCCGCTGCCTTATGCATTTTCACAAAAATTGCAGGTAGTCGTTTACTGACTCGGTAGTGCCAAGCAAAATGTAGGTTTGGTACACAATCAAATAAACTTATAATTTAATGTACATTTCCATTCACTGAGCATTCAAATTGCGGAAGATGCCACGAAACAAAACAAATAGCACGATGACCTTAGTATGACGTTATATCTTCCTTCTGTCCAAATGGGAGGTGGCGGTATATCATCCTTCAGCGCTGAATCAGTGAACACCAGGTTCCTATGGTCGTGATGGTCGAGCCCCTGCCTCTTTTCGCAGACATCGCGGCCACTGTCACTGTCCTCCCCATGCCACCATGACATTCAATATGGCCAACATATTTCAGTTTGGGGGGTTGTGTGTGGGTGGATGGGGATGTGTGTGTGTGGGTGGGTGTGTGTGGGTGATTGGGAGGGGGATGTATGGGTGGGTGAGGCATGTGTCTCATAACATTGTAATATGCATTGTTTATGTTTACAACATTCATTTGACAATGTATTTTCCTATGTGAATGCATCATGCACTATTCATGAATGAAAGATGGGTGATTGGAGGGATTGAATGTAAGACGGGCCTGCGTGCCCAATTTGTAACCTTTTTAAAATAAAGTTCAATTGAATTGCATTGAACTGAATTGAATTGGTCAGCGTGGCAGCCGGGTATAGCGCTTAAACTTCCGGTGCACTGACTGTGGGGTAGTGGGTTCAAGCCACACGCCAGGCAGTTGGGCTTTAACGTTGACTTCTAGTTGCAATGGCAAACTACTGAACGTAAAACTGCCTACACTGGTTAGTTGGCCTTACACGTTAACTTCTCGTTCAGAAACAGCGGCAAACTACTGAACGTAAACTTGTCCAGAATGTCAACATGGGATTGTGGTTGAACGCCACGCCCTGCAAAGGTCAGGCAACTTTTGTTCTACTGTGTATGAGCCGGTTGTCTCCCATGGTGGCATGTTGGAGAATGTCGGGGTTTCACTTCTCTTTGATCCGTGCTGCTCTAAACGTGTTTCTGGAACAGTTCAGTTCAAATGTCTAATTGTGTTAATTGGTGATTATTTAAGACAATTGATTGAATGAAAACAACAATATATAGGTGGCAAAACAAAGTGCAATTCAGGTAATTTAGCATCGTGTCATTAATGCAGCCTGATGTGATATGTAGCGTGTAATGTGTAGTGTGTGTGTGTGGTGTATTGTGTGTAGTGTGTGATGTGTTGTATGTTATGTGTAGTGTGTAGTGTGTGATGTGTTGTATGTGATGTGTAGTGTGTAGTGTGTGTATAGTGTGGTGGTGTGAGTATGTATGTAGTGTGGTGTGTGTGCTGTGTAGTGTGTGTGGTGTGTAGTGTGTGTGGTGTGTAGTGTGTGAATGTGTAGTGTGTGATGTGTAGAGTGTGGATGTTTAGTGTGTGTGTGTGTGTGTGTGTGTGTGTGTGTGTGTGTGTGTGTGAACAGATACATTCTTGTTGTTATCCCGACGAGATTTGCAAGCATGTCGACGGTGGTAATGATAACAACAACCACGATGTTCATGATGACACGACAACGACCACGACGACGAGAGAAACCACAATGATGATAATAATGATAATGGCGATGATGACAATGGGAGTGATGGCCTTGATGATGATGATGATGTTGATGATGTTAATGATGATGATAATGATGATGATGACAATGATGTTGCTGAAAGTGATGATTATTATGTCGTTGGTGATAATATTAATGCTGATGTTGATAATAATGATGATGATAATGATGATGGTGGCGACATGGACGGAAGTTTCATCTATTTATTACTAAAGTTTCAATGACCTATTCAGTCTGTATCGACGAACATAATAAAAGAAGAGCTATAATAAAGTGTTTAATTTAAAGAAGAGTAACAACAAATTGGTTTTTTTTCCTCGCAAGGGAGAGCAATACTGGTGTGTTTTAAGGAAACGGAGATAATTATATGTGTATTGGCTATGTAGAGCCAGAGCACATTGCAACTCTTGTCGTTGTAAAAATATCGATCCTAGTATGTTGTATACAACTGCCTTCCATCCATCCCATTACGCGTCTCAGATCATCACTTCATGGAAACTCATCTCTGATGCATAAATTGGAGTTCCTAACTTGCGGTACATTTCCCACATTCTCATCACCAAAGTCCAACATTTCCAAAACCCTCATCACCCAGTCCAGCATTTCCCAAACCCTCACCACACAGCCCAAAATTTCCCAATCTCAGTCCAACATTTCCCAATCTCAGTCAAACATTTAACAATCTCAGTCCAACATTTACCAATCTCAGTCCAACATTTACTAATCTCAGTCCAACATTTCCCAATCTCAGTCTAACATTTATCAATCTCAGTCCAACATTTCCCAAACACTAATGTCCCAGCCTGAGATGTCACAGGTCCTCATCTTTCAAGCCAACATTTGCAACAATGTTGGATATTACTCCCTGCCCAACAGTTATCAATCTTCTCCATTGCTGTCATCCCTTTTTCCCGAGCTAGCAAGGAATCGGTATGGCTGCAGAATGTGTTAGAGTCTGACGTGAAGGCCCGCTCGGCATTCACGAAACTTTATTCTCGGGCTTTGTGTAATCCAACAATCACTGCATTATCACGCTCTCTGTAATGGCTCATCAACATATTGACCCGGGGCTAACAAGACTATTTTTTCTATCATGTTACAATCTGGAGTTTACAATGCCTCGTAAACCAGGCTTTAGAAATTTCTCTAGGAAAAACACGCTGGCGAGCAAAGTATGGCATGGTCGAGACAAATAAAATCAAATCAAACAGAAACACGGAGCTGATCCACAACTCTGGTGATCGAGTTAGATGAGAAAACATGACCGCCACCGCTTATCGGCATGGCGCATGATGGATGCATGGAGTAAAGTAACGTGTCACCTGACCGCATAAAGCCATGACGTGGTATGTGTGAAATATGTTCGCTGCACACCCCAATTCCAAATATCTATCTTCTTTCTATTGTACCTACAGCTATCAAAGTGGGAGCGCCCATTTCTTGAGTGTCTTGTAACTTGATGTGTGCTCCAAGTCTTGGAGGATCTCCTCTGTGCTGGGTGGCCTAGTCTCAAATGTTTGAGGGTTTCTCATATGTCTGTCTGGCGTCCAATGTATCAGCTGTGTGAGGTGGTTTTCCCTTGCATCCGTGACTCCGGTCTGGTTAGAAAGGAGTGAAGGTTGATCAGACTGGGCACTCTTGACCGGCACCTCCGTGAAATGTTGATCAAGAGATTGAATGTTGAGTTTTGTGTCGGGAGTCCGGCTCATCCAGTGGGTAGTGGTTCTCATTAAAACTTCCTGGACAGACCTGTTTGATAGTTGTGACGGGTGGTTTTCGCCAACGCTCTTGATTGGGGCATGGCGTGGTAAAGAACTATCTGCATCAGTGACATTGACTGGTGTAAGGCTAGTCTGGGGTAGCAGTTGCAGACTATCTTTGACAATCGGAGCGTTAGACTTTTGTGTAAGAAGGTTCGCATCTTTGACCGGTGTTTCCTTAGTTTTTTGTACAAAGTTATTTTCACTAGTGCCTACGTTTGCTGAGTGAGTGCTGACCTTTGCTACTTGTGTCCAGCCGTCTTTGAATTCGCGAGAAATTACAACGGGTGCAGCTGTGGTATTTCCGTTGTTGATTAAGTTGGTTCTGCTGCTGGCGCTGTCCCTGCTGAACCTGCTGATGGCAAAGTGCGAGAGGTTCTTGTCGAGCTTCCCCGACACAGTTGAGGTTGCCGTGATAGAGGAGACGTCGCTTCTGCTGCTGCTGAGTTTCCGTGGATTGACAAATACATGGACCTGAAAAATGTGTTTGTGAGAATTGTTGTAGTTCATAGTAGTCGCCATAACAGCACACATTTTAGTATGTTTTATGACAAACTAAAAATTAAAGTTAAGTGTATCTCCCATACAGGTCATTGTAATAACCCCTAGCATATATTACCTGTTTGTCCGTTACTATGAAATATTTACGTACAGTAGTTTGCCATTGCTTTTTGAATGGCCGACGCCTCATATCATCGAAACCAACACAAAGTGATCTACTTTCAAATCGCCGGCGGCTGATTTCGAACCCCCGATTCAGTATGGCGAGCAGTTGTGACACTACATATCCCTATTCCATCTCACCCCCCCCCCCACCCCCGCCCCAAGCCACAGACGCTGGCAAACTACTGAACGTAAAACAATTACCGAGATAATCACAAATTGCCAGCAAATGCTGGGGTTAATTGCAACGTCTTGTAAGTGGCGTACACATATTTGTTTAATAGTACGACCCAATGTGTCTTAAAGTCCTAAAGCCAATGTGTACATGGGTATATGGTGTACCCCAATCTCAATATGTACATGGGTGTATGGTGTACTCCTAAACTCAATGTGTACATGGGTGTATGGTGTACCCCTAAACTCAGTGTACATGGGTGTATGGTGTACCCCTAAACTCAATGTGTACATGGGTGTATGGTGTACTCCTAAACTCAATGTGTACATGGGTGTATGGTGTACTCCTAAACTCAATGTGTACATGGGTGTATGGTGTACCCCTAAACTCAATGTGTACATGGGTGTATGGTGTACCCCTAAACTCAATGTGTACGTGGGTATATGGTGTACCCCTAAACTCAATGTGTACATGGGTGTATGGTGTACCCCTAAACTCAATGTGTACATGGGTGTATGGTGGACCCCCAGATTCAATGTGTACGTGGGTATATGGTGTTAAAAGAATGGACTAAGAATGGCCAGAATAACATGGGCAGAGAAGAATATTGAGAATAACATAGACAGAGAAGACAACAAAGGGCGAAGTAATGCGAGTTGTAGGTGTGACTAGATCACTCAACAATATCATTAATGGAAACAAATTAATTGTATGGGACACATCAGCAACCTGGTATTATTTCCTACATTTATTTTATCTTTATTTTTATTTTTTTTTGAAACATTATTTTAAGGGCTCATGGTTCCCCAGGAACAAGAGCAGCCCCATAAGGTTCCTCGTCCATGTGTGTCATTCAGATGACCATCTCTGCTGGTGGCCTTGGCAAGATCAAAGTTCAGACCACCAGACTTTGATCTTAGCCAAAAGACCAGGAAGCGATCGATCGACGTTTCGACAATGCCATACTTTAAAAATAATCCCTAAAATTCTAATTTATCTGAAAGTGATTGTTTCCAAACCCAGCACACACCACCTACCTTCTTGCTTGGGGTATGTCTATCAAAGGTTGCAGAATCATGTAGCTTTACCTGTGTTTCTTTTCTACATGGATTATATCTTTGCTTCTCACATGATTAGTTTGTCTAGCTGGCAATTAGTCTTTCGTGCCTACTTTCTTTCTTTCTTACTTTCTTTCTTTGATTAAACCAATAGTTTCCTTTTTGCTGTGTTTCATTATTTTCTTTGAAATTTATTTTCCTTTTGTACTTACTGTCCTTCATTTGTATAATTGCTCATTTAGCCTTTGTCCTTTAAAAAAAATATTTTTTTTTTCTTTTTGTTTTTTGTTTTCCTGTATTTACTTCTTAGTTCACGTTGTTCTAGAAACAGAAGAAATAATGAGCAGGAAGAAGCAGAGATGTGTAAAATATATGCAGATCTTTAGTCACCTGGGTAGGCTTGTATGTAGAACAACAACACGTGAGTGACGCGGTGACTGTTGCCATGACAACTTCGATGATGGCCAGGAAGCAGACGATAAGCGTGATGAGCCACTGGTAGTCTCCCTTGGCCAGGTTGTGGCGCTGCACGAAATGTGAATAAAAATGTGATACAATTAATTAAATGTTCACATGACTGTGAAAAATAACTTCTGTTTTTCTATACGGCTAACACAGATGCGGCATTCATTAGCACTTACAGAAGATGATATAGAAGATGTACAGAAATATCTTCCCCATGTGTCATGTCGATAATTGTGAGAGGTCATATTTCGCCATCTCACGCGTTCACCAGAGTCGTGGATCAGGTTTGTGTTCTTGTCTCAGTTATGTCGTATGGATAAGCCATCCATATATTTATCTCTCTATCTTCCCCATTCTCTTTTCCTATGATCTTGCCAGTTGTCTCTGAATGTTTTGTTTCCCTGTTTCTCCTCATTACGCGTCCAAAAATCGCGGCTGTTTGCATCTACACTAATTTCTTTAATCTGTTTATTTATGGTTTCCATTTCTATCTTGTAGAACTTGAGTTATTGGTTATTCTACTACTACTACTACTACTACTACTACTACTACTACTACTACTACTACTACTACTACTACTACTACTACTACTACTACTACTACTACTACTACTACTACTACTACTACTACTACTGCTACTACTACTACTACTACTACACCACAACAACAACAAATACTACAACTACTACTGCTACTACTACTATGACCACTACACGACTACTACTACTACTATTACTACTACTACTACTACTACTACTACTACTACTACTACTACTACTACTACACCACAACAACAACAAATACTACAACTACTACTGCTACTACTACTACTACTACTACTATGACCACTACACTACTACTACTATTACTACTACTACTACTACTACTACTACTACTACTACTACTACTACTACTACTACTACTACACCACAACAACAACAAATACTACAACTACTACTGCTACTACTACTACTACTACTACTATGACCACTACACTACTACTACTATTACTACTACTACTACTACTACTACTACTACTACTACTACTACTACTACTACTACTACACCACAACAACAACAAATACTACAACTACTACTGCTACTACTACTATGACCACTACACTATTACTACTACTATTACTACTACTACTACTACTACTACTACTACTACTACTACTACACCACAACAACAACAAATACTACAACTACTACTGCTACTACTACTATGACCACTACACTACTACTACTACTATTACTACTACTACTACTACTACTACTACTACTACTACTACTACTACTAATACTACTACTACTACCACCACCACCACCACCACCGCTACCACCACCATTATCAAAACCACTATCACCACCTCCACCGCCATTACCACCACCACAACCACTACCACGAACACAACCACTACCACCACCGTCACCACAGCTACTATCACCACCACCACCACTACCACCATCACCACTACTACTACTACCAACACCACCACAACCACCACCACTACTACCAACGCCACCACTATCACCACCACTACCGCCATAACTATCATCACCACTACCACCACTACCACCACAGCCACTACCACCACCTCTACTGCTACCACCACTACCACTACAGCTACCACTATACAGACACACACAACACATGGAACTGACCGTGTAGGAGATGAACCCATTGATGACAGCGCAGGCCGGACCAAACAAGGCACAACACAACAGACTGGTCACCAGCAGGCTCACCTTCTGTTGGGACACGGGGGAGATCAACAGTCTCAACATGGGGTCTCAACATAGTCCAGAGGATTATAGCAGAGACCAGATAGCATTATACATTGGTGGTTAGACGAACGGACGATCTGGAGGGCATACAGACAGACAAAGGAGATGTACAGGTGGAGAGGCAGCAGAGAGACAGAAAGCAAGGTCATTCATTCAGTAGCATGTCCTTTGTAGAACCTCGCTCCCATAACAACCTTCCGGAAAACCTCTCGATCATAAGCAAGATGTCCTGCGTCCGATACACCCATCTGGAGATCATCCGCCACATCCTGCACTCATCTTCTCTTTGGCCTTCCTCTTCTTCTCTTCCCAGGCATATACCCCTCCATTATTGTTTTCTCCAAACTTTCGTGACGTTTCAAGTGACCAAAATATTTCAATTTTCTTTGTTTTATCGTCTTTAATAGCCAGTCTTCTTCAATATTCAGCTCCTGAAGTAAGGATGCATTTGTTCTTTATTTTACCTAGGATATTCTTAGAACTTGTCTATAACATTTATATTCAAAGGCATTTATGCGCTGTTCAGCTTGTTTAGTAAGTGTCCAGGTCTCACAGGCGTATATTGCAATGGGAAAGATGATGCTCTTAAAAATCTAATTTTTGTAGTTCTGTCTGTCCCACTCCATAATTTATTCAGTTGTTTTAGTCTCTGAAGAGCAATTGATAGTCGTCGTTTAATTTCTTTCATTGGTCACCATTGTTGATAATCAATTACCCAAGATATTCAAAATTGTCCACCACCTCCAATTTTTCCTCATTAACATATATTTCTTTCTCCATAGTAGTTTTATATGTATGCATTATCTTTGTTTTTGCTATGTTAAGATATAAGTTGTGATTTTCACTATTCAATTGGGTTGAGGCTATTAGGTTTCCTATACTATTCTGTGTTGTGGAGAGTAATACTGTATCATCAGCATATCGAATCTCCGGTATGTCATGACGGACGATATTTAGGGCATCATATAGCTCCCTGTTTATATCATCTCTTACATTTCTCATTATATTTTCGGCGTACATGTTAAACAAATAAGGGGACAGCACACATCCCTGAAAGCAAGGTAGACAGACAAATAGACAGACAGACAGATATAAAGACACCCAAGTGGGCAGACAGAAAGACAACAGAGGTAAACAGATAGGTAGAACAGATGGAGATAGACTGACAGAACGAACGAACGAACGAACAAACAAATTTTATTTTCAAAGGGTTAGGGACTGGGCACGCGGGCCCATTTGACATTCTGTCCTTCCGATCTCTCTGCTCTCACACATGATTGATTGATTTAGGAATAGACATCACAGAGTTCGGGGCATTCCCATAAGCGCTCCGTCCCCATCCTCAGCAGCCAGCGAAGAGTTTTAACACCAATAGTACCAGTAGAAATCTGATTATATGTCCGTCTCGCCTTTCCTCTGAGCGTTGGGCGTCGGCCAGAACCCCTCGTCACTCCTCGCTGTCTCTCACTTGCCAGACCATGGTAATCCATTTGCTCCTCCGAGGTGTGCACGTGCTCCCACAAGGCCGCAAACACGTCTGCCTTGTCATGTATCAATACTCCACCAAGTTCTGCAGAGCCAGCCAATCTGTCCGCCTGTTCATTCCCCAGCACACCGGCATGCCCCGGAGAAAAGATCCAGGCGATGCTTGTCACCCGTGACCTCCAAAGCGAAGCAAGCCACTCTGCACGAAGCCTGCCCGTCCTCACCCTCGTCAGCATGCTTTCTGAGTCAGTTACAATCACGATGTGTGTGTGTGTGTGTGTGTGTGTGTGTGTCGTATTCTCCATCCAGCGGAGAGCCGCAGTGACTGCCTCCACCTCCATTATTAAGCTGGATGTTGTGGTATCATATGCCAGGCTCTCCTGCACCAAACGTCGACCATTAGCTTTGGCTATGAACCCCCAGCCACTTCTCTCACCTCTTGACACCGAACCATCTGTGTAGATAATCACATCACCCGAGTGAGCATTGTCCTGAATTAGTTACTGGATTTCCACTTCCGTGGCCCCTGCTGGCCACTCCCTGCACTCCCGGCTCAATTTGATTATAATTCTGCACAAGTCTGACTGCTCCGCTGGCACTCTGACCCACTCCTCTCCTCGCCTAATGTTCTCCAAGGGGCACACTTGTCTGATCGTATCCTCCGCCTGAGTCATCCATGATTTCCCTCTTATCAGTCGCTGACCCTTAACTGCGTCCAGCGCCTCATGCAACGGGTGATCTGTGTCTGCAGCTACTCTGAGGTATGCCTTCGCCTGCATCATCTTGAGCCTACCAGCAACAGTCGACAGACCAAGGATGTAACGCATACACACTACTGGGGTGTCTCTGGTGCATCCCAGAATGACCTGCATAGCCTCGTTCTGTATGCGCTCTAACTTCACCAGCTGACTCTCTGAGACAGTGAGCAGTCCTAATTCATAATCAATTACTGAGAGGATCAAGTGCTGGTATAGTGTGAAAAGCATTCTCTGCTCTGTGTCCATTGCAGCCATAGTTTTAAGTGCACTGAGTCCCTTTTGAGATCTTGTCACAACCGTCTCCACATGGTCCTTGAAGGATAGGCTCCTGTCAAATGTGATCCCCAGATACTTCAGTTTGTTCTCTCAGCTGACATTTCTACCATCTATCGCGAGGCTTGGGACATACAAGATTTAATTCATACATCACTTATTAAGCTAATCTTGGACAACAACGACTACAGCAGAAATAATATGCATTAAAATGCATAGAAAACGTGCAATAATCGATAATACACGACTCACTAAACTGATATTTGACATGGCAATTGTAATTACCTAGATTAAGTTAACGTACATCAGATAGGGGAATGGTTATTATATTATTTGTCATGTGTGATATATATATATATCAGGCAGACAGACAGACGGACAGGCAAGCAGACGGATAGACAGAAAGACGAACAGACAGACGAATGGACAGATAGATGGATGAATGAATGAATGAATGAATGAATGAATGAATGAATGAATGGACTAATGGATGAATGGAAGGATGGATGGGTGGATGAATTTATGGATGAGTGGATGGATGGGTGGATGGATGGTTGAATGGATAGACGGATGGATGGATGAATTGATGGACGGACCGATAGACGGAGGGGTGGATAGATGAATGGATGGATGGATGGATGGATGGATTGCTATGGATTCTCACACTTTTTCCACAGGTGGCCCAGTTTAAATAATGCTAAGTAAAGGAAGCTATCCCCCGCCATAAAGTGTATAAGGTGCATGGTGTTAACTCCTCATCTGTCAAGGCAAACTGACACTCAGTGTGTCCTCTATATCAGTGTGCTCGGTTTGACTTACCGAGAAATACCCTAACACCTATTTTTGGCTTGGGCCGTTCTAATTAGTCACAACCCACCCCTGACCTCTATAGGGATTCGAACATAAGATATTCGCCCCGGCAGGCAAACATGCTATACACTGCATTCCAGTCTAAAATTGGTGCAAGGGGTGTACTGGAATGTAAAAACGGTCGGCTTGGCGTTCTCCACTTGATGCATCGACTGACGAGTGGTATAAATAAATATGGACATAACACCATATACTCTATGACGGAAGCGCTGGAGAAGTTGATAGCGATCTGCGCTGGTAATGTCATGAGCAGGGTCGGACTTGGGCTCGTCGCTTGTCAAAGTGAAGTAACTATTGGCCACCTATTCCACCTTGATACGACCTACAAAATGTGATGGTGCTATCACGGCACAGACTAATGGCAGGGAAATGGCTCGGGACAGCAAGATAGGACCATGTACCGGATACCCCGCGTGACATGGGACAGAGACCTTTACGTGACTTCTAGTGGGCCACAAGTGAATATAGTTTGAGAATCCCCGGATTGGAGGGTTATACGTACGCTGTAGAGCACGGTGGTGGGTCGGCCGAAGGTGAAACATGCCGCCAGGGCGCCTGAAATGGAGAACTGGGGTTGGGGTGGTGGGGAGGGGGAGAGGGGGTATACAGTGACTGTCAACAATATGAACATTATAGATGTATATTGTCGTCGTTCGTTTTGTAATGAACTGCTTTTTTCTGTCTGTCTGTCTGTCTGTCGGTCGGTCGGTCGGTCGGTCTGTCTGTCTGTCTGTCTGTCTGTCGGTCGGTCGGTCTGTCTGTCGGTCGGCCGGTCGGTCGGTCGGTCGGTCAGTCTGTCTGTCTGTCTGTCTGTCTGTCTGTATATATCCTTCTCTTTATTTCTGTCTCTTTCTATCGGGAGTCTCCGTGGCGAACTGGTCAAGCCGTCTGCCTCGTGCTCCGAAGGTTGTGGGCTTGATTCCTGTCAACGTTTCTTTCGGTTCACGAGTGCATTTTTCTCGGAGACCCCTGGGGGGTCGTCGCTGAGCTACGGAGTTCGTGCTTTGTGCGACGCTTTCTGCAGTCCGCCTTGGGGAAAGAGACCGAGCCGTATGGAACAAAGCCCGGAGCAATGAAGTCAACCCGCATGACTTTTAAGCGACCTTTGAGTCTCTTTCTATGTCTTTTATCTCTCTCTCTCTCTCCCTCTTTCTTTCTCCAATTCTCTCTATTTCTGTCTATCGCTTTCTCTTTCTCACCTTACCCCTCTGTCTCTCTAATTCTCCCTCCCTCTCTCTCTATATATATACACACACACTCACACACACACACACACACACACACACACACACACACACACACACACACACACACACACACATTATAACAAGAATCGCCATGGCGAAAGTAGCCTTTAGCAAGATGAAAAACATTCTGACCAATAAAATGATGTCAATTGAAACGAGAAAAAGAGTGTTGAGGGGATACATAGAGCCTGTTCTTTTGTATGGATGTGAAACTTGGACAATGTGCAGTCAAGCTGAAAAACATCTGATGGCTGCAGAAATGTGGTTTCTGAGGAAAATGCAAAGAATACCATGGACAGATAGAAAAACCAATGACCACGTACTACAAGAGACAAATGAAAATCGTAAATTGATTAGAGAAATTAGATGTAGACAGTCAAAATTTTTTGGACATGTTATGAGAAGAAATGGACTGGAGAACTTGGTGACAGCTGGCAAGATCGAGGGGAACAGACCAAGAGGAAGACCGAGAGGAAAATACCTGGATGGCTTGGCCACATGGCATGGACGAGACAGGAACACTGAGCTGATCCACGACTCTGGTGATCGAGTGAAATGGCGAATCATGACCGCCCACGCTTTCCGGCATGGCACATGATTGATTGATTTATATATATATATATATATATATATATATATATATGGTATCTTCCTCTCTCTGTCTCTCTCTCTGTCTCTCTCTTAACATTAGTCCTCTATCTCTCTCTTTCTCTCTATATCTCTGTCTCTCTCAGAGTTCCTTCCTCTCTCTCTCTCTCTCTCTCTCTCTCTCTCTCTCTCTCTCTCTCTCTATATATATATATATATATATATATATATATATATATATATATATATATATATATTTCTCTTTCTATCCCCCTCCTGTTCTCTATGTCTTTACCTATCTTTATTCTCTCTATCTCTCTAGCCATGAATGATGTGTGAACGATATAATGTAAGAAAGAGAGTGATAAAAGTGCAGAATGGTTAAATGGCCTGCGTGCCCAATTCTTAAGCCTTTGAAAATAAAGTTTGTTTGTTTATATGTATTTATATCCCTCACCCCCCCCCCTGTTCTCTATGTATTTACCTATCTCTGTTCTCTCTATCACTTCCCACTGTCTACCTCACTATCCCTCTACCTATCTTGTCTCCCTTCAACTTTTATTCCCCCGACTATCTATCTCTGTCCTCTTGTTTTCTCTATATACCTTTATGTCATCCCTCTATCTCTTTCTCTCTTTTTCTCCCTCGCCCTCTCTCTCTATGCTCTCTCTCTCCCTCTCTTTCTACCCCATACCACCTCCCTCTCCCCGCCCCCTCTCTCTCTCTGTCTATGCTATATTTCTCCCTCGTTTCTCCCCACTCTATCTTTCCCCTCTCTATATGCTCTCTTCCTCACCCCCCCCCCCCCTCTCTCTCTCCCACTCTCTCTCTCCCGGCCCCTCTCTCTCCCACTCTCTGTCTCTCTGCTCTATTTCTCCCTCTTTTCTCCCCACTCTCTCTTTCCCCTCTCTATATGCTTTCTCTTCCTCACCCCACCCCCCCCCCTCTCTCTCTCTCGTCTCTATCTGGTGTAACCAAGGTCAGAAACACACTTCCCTTAGAAACGAACCCCGATCTTCTGCTCTAGTTAGCGTATGCGCTACAACCAACAACATCATCATCCAATAAATCTACCACTGACACACCAAGTACTCACCCACAACCAACACCAGTACTCACCCACAACCAACACCAGTACACACCCACAACGCACACCAAGTACTCACCCACAACCAACACCATTACTCACCCACAACCCACACCAGTACTCACCCACAACCAACACCAGTACTCACCCACAACCCACACCAGTACTCACCCACAACCAACACCACTACACACCCACAACGCACACCAAGTACTCACCCACAACCCACACCATTACTCACCCACAACCCACACTAGTACTCACCCACAACCCACACCAAATACTCACCCACAATCCACACTAGTACTCACCCACAACCCACACCAAATACTCACCCACAACCCACACTAGTACTCACCCACAACCCACACCAAATACTCACCCACAACCCACACTAGTACTCACCCACAACCCACACCAAATACTCACCCACAACCCACACCAAATACTCACCCACAACCCACACCAAATACTCACCCACAACCCACACCAGTACTCACCCACAACCCACACCAAATACTCACCCACAACCCACACCAGTACTCACCCACAACCCACACCAGTACTCACCCACAACCCACACCAGTACTCACCCACAACCCACGCCAGTACTCACCCACAACCCACACCAGTACTCACCCACAACCCACACCAAATACTCACCCACAACCCACACCAAATACTCACCCACAACCCACACCAGTACTCACCCACAACCCACACCAAATACTCACCCACAACCCACACCAGTACTCACCCACAACCCACACCAGTACTCACCCACAACCCACACCAGTACTCACCCACAACCCACACCAGTACTCACCCACAACCCACACCAGTACTCACCCACAACCCACACCAGTACTCACCCACAACCCACACCAGTACTCACCCACAACCCACACCAGTACTCACCCACAACCCACACCAAATACTCACCCACAACCCACACCAGTACTCACCCACAACCCACACCAAATACTCACCCACAACCCACACCAAATACTCACCCACAACCCACACCAAATACTCACCCACAACCCACACCAAATACTCACCCACAACCCACACCAAATACTCACCCACAACCCACACCACAGTGGCGAGGCTACAGCCGTCATTGTCACCACAGTCTCATAATGTGACCCGTAACCTTTCAGGTCACGGTCATGCCAGGTCACGGTCAGCACCAGGTCAACGACCCCGAGAATAAACACCAGGATTCCGATGTTGATCTGCACGGCGCCCAGAACTCTCATCCCGGAGTCGGGGAACAAGGCATCTGGATCTGACGTCGATTCCGCCATGTTTATCGCTGACGTCGTTGTCTGAAAAGAGCATCTGGGACGTCAAATGCAGACTCTGGAATTTAACAACAGCCAATCACTGGTATCATGAAGGCTAATAGACTACAATGGCTGGGGCATATAGAAAGAATGGAAGATAATAGGGAAACAAAACTCGCTTACACTCAGGAAATAAATGACCGTAGACCCCGAGGTAGACCAAGAAGGCGGTGGAGAGATAATACATGTACAGACCTACAAGCACTTGGAATCAACGACTGGCAAGAGAAGGTCCACCAGAGAGACGAATGGAGACGGATTGTATTTGCAGCAAAAGAACCTCAATGGCTCGGAACGCTGAAGAAGAAGAAGAAGAAGATTATTGAAAATTTAAGCTTAATATGCCACTGCGCTGGTAAATTGTAAAAGAAGAAATCGTAGCCAAGAAAAAGTATTTATAGAATGGTTTGTTCTGGTATATGTATATTTGGATCCTAACCTTTGTTCTAAAGTTTGTGCACCGTGCTGAATTTCCCCTTGTGTTATGTACGGAAGGAAACCGGATAAATGATAGATCCGTTCTGAATAAACGTGATACGCTAACACGCAAAAACAAAACCAAAAGTTTCTTGCATATTCTTTACAGGACGTAGCATTCAACTTCATTATTGTTTACTGTATGTGATGTCTTGGCAAGTTTACTTTCAGTTTTGAACGACCGGCACTCATACCATTGTATAAAAATCAACGCATGGAAGTCTGCTACCAAATCGCCTGCAACTGTGTTTCAAACGCGGTATGCGGGATTGCGAATTGCAAACGTAAACACTTTGCCACAGCGCCGGCACGAAATCAAAACCAAAGCCAAAAGAAATAAGGTGGTTTAACGTGAACATAACATGTGATTTGTCTCTTGTTTGTCCTCACATAATGTGGTTTAACGTGAACATAACATGTGATTTCTCTCTTGTTTGTCCTCACATAATGTGGTTTAACGTGAACGTAACATGTGATTTGTCCTCACATAATGTGGTTTAATGTGAACATAACATGTGACTTGTCTCTTGTTTGTACTCAAATAGTGTGGTTTAACGTGAACATAACATGTGATTTGTCTCTTGTTTGTCCTCAAATAATGTGGTTTAACGTGAGCACAACATGTGATTTGTCTCTTCTTTGTCCTCAAATAATGTGGTGTAACGTAAACATAACATGTGATTTGTCTCTTGTTTGTCCTCAAATAATGTGATTTAACGTGAACATAACATGTGATTTGTCTCTTGTTTGTCCTCAAATAATGTGATTTAACGTGAACATAACATGTGATTTAATTCTTGTTTGTCCTCAAATAATGTGATATAACGTGAACATAACATGTGATTTGTCTCTTGTTTGTCCTCAAATAATGTGGTTTAAAGTAAATACAACATGTGATTTGTGTCTTGTTTGTCCTCAAATAATGTGATTTAACGTAAACATAACATGTGATTTGTCTCTTGTTTGTCCTCAAATAATGTGATGTAACGTGAACATAACATGTGATTTTTCTCTAATTGTCCTTCTCAAATAATGTGATTTAACGTGAACACAACATGTGATTTGTCTCTTGTTTGTCCTCAAATAATATGATTTAACGTGAACATAACATGTGATTTGTCTCTTGTTTGTCCTCAAATAATGTGATTTAACGTGAACATAACATGTGATTTGTCTCTTGTTTGTCCTCAAATAATGTGATGTAACGTGAACACAACATGTGATTTGTCTCTTGTTTGTCCTTCTCAAATAATGTGGTTTAACGTGAACACAACATGTGATTTGTCTCTTGTTTGTCCTTCTCCCATCAAGTTTCTGCTGACATCCCGGGATGTTTCAGGATCGCAGCGATTGTCTTCTGTTCTTTCCTTGAACTGCCTGCAATTCTTCTGTACATCCATATTTCCATTGCCTCAGTCCCATCTTCTAACTGCCTTATCTTGTTCATCCTTCTGCACATATGTGTTAATCACTTGATTGTTCTCAATGTCTGGAGTTATCCTTGGACTATTTCAGTTGAATACCGACTATCCATGGTGCTTCTTCACATAGGAAATCATAGATCAGTGGTTCTCAACCTTTTTTGGCCAGTGCACCCCTGAACCATATTTTCATAACGTCATTGCCCCTCCCCCACCCTCCCCCTTTCGTATTTCCTCTCTATAAATTCATCCCCCACCCCTGCCGCTACACAGTGTACGTAAAAAATAGAAGCTAAATTTAATAACACAAACTAAAACAAGTCTAGATGTCTACATAAAACGTGATTTGTGGGTCTACTTACTTTATAAAATGAATTTCAGAAGGGCGAGAAGTACTGAACCGTATATTATGAAGGGAAAAATAGTATCAAGTAATTGGTTCTTGTATTAACGCGATCTTGAAATAATCTTAAATCCCCCACCCCCTCCCCGGAAATCCTCTAAAAAAACCTGGGGGGGGGGGTGTAATTCCCCACCCGTCGAGAACCACTGTCATAGATCGACTGAATTCAAAACAATGTAATACCTTAGTGAATGTAAACACAGAAGCCGCAAACAATATCTTGCACAATTTATTGCCTGACACATTTCATATAAGTTAGGCCTTAGTCAGATATGACTGAGCTACCGTATGACAGTAGACAGTACTACCTGCTTTCTGTTAGCGCCGAATGTTGGGCGGCACTCACCAAACCCGATGCTTCCAAATCGCCGGCAGCTGTGTCTCGAACACGGTATGCGGGATTACGAACTGCGTCGCTCACAGAAGTAGAGGACAGAAGTAAAGACTAGAGGCCGCACTAGAAAACATCAACATTGAAAGCTCTAGTTACCGACCGGGATTCTAATGTGTCACCTCCAAATGTACTTCGACGCATGACCAGCTATTCACCCCGCAGTATTTATTCACTGTTTGTTATTTACTGGGAATTTGTACGTTCAGTAGTTTGTCACTGCTTTCTGAACACACCGCACACATCCATCCATCATGTGCCATGGGTGGGCGTGGGCGGTCATGTTCTGCCATCTCACCCGATCACCAGAGTCGTGGATCAGCTCCGTGTTTCTGTCTCGACCATGCCACAAGGCCAAGCCATCCAGGTACTTGCTTCTAGGTCTTCCCCTTGGTCTGTTCCCCTCGATCTTACCAGTTGTCACCAAATTCTCCAATCCATTTCTTCTCATAACATGCCCAAAAAATTTTGACTGTCTACGTCTAATTTCTCTAATCAATTTACGATCTTCATGTGTTTCTTGAAGGACTTGTTCATTGGTCTTTCTGGCTGTCCATGGTATTCTTTGCATTTTCCTCAGAAACCACATCTCTACAGCCATCAGATGTTTTTCAGCCTGACTGCTCATTGTCCACGCTTCACATCCATACAAAAGTACAGGTTCAATGTAGCATCTCAACACTCTTTTTCTCGTTTCAATTGACATCTTTTTATTGGTCAATATGTTTTTCATCTTGCTAAAGGCTACTTTTGCCATGGCGATTCTTGTTCTAATCTCTTCAAGGCATCTCCCATCAGATGTTATTACTGTTCCGAGATAATTGTACCTGCTCACTTGTTGAAGAATATTCCCATTTACATACCATTGTGAAAATCAAAGCAAAGCGACCTACTCCCTGATGTGATCCCCTGCGATTTACTTCGAACCCGGTATGTCAGAGTTGTGAAACTGCATCCACTACCAGAAAGACACCCGATTCCGTGGCCAAGTCGTTACGTACTAGTTCGTGATCCCGAATATCACGTTAGAAACACAGCTGCGGGCGATTTGGCAGCAGACCGCTTTGTGTGATTTATTACGAAATGGTATAGGTGCCGGTAGTTCAGAAAGCAATGGCAAACTACTGAACGTAAACTTGCCAGGAATTACGAACAGCCAAAAAATGCTGGGGTTGACTGCTACGTCATATAAAAAGGATATGCAACTAACTAACCAGTAAGACAATGTCAACGAATCCCACATAAATATCATCATCATCATCGCCATCATCATCAAGTGCTCTGCCAGCTGGCGTAGGCGTTCATGTCTCTCCACAGATCTCGGTCTTTGGTGTTCTGGATCAACTCTGCTGATGGTATTCCTCCATGCCACCGTCTCAATCCATCCAGCATCATTTCTCTTGGTCTACCTCTGCCTCTCTTCCCCTCGATCTTTCCAGTTGTCACGATGTTCTCCAATGCCTCTCTTCTCATCACATGACCGAAGAAAGATGTTTGTCTCTTTCTTATTGTTGTATACAATGTTCTAGTTTTATTAGCCTCTTTCGGGCAGTCGTTGTTAATAACTCTGGCAGTCCAAGGAATTCGCAACATTCGTTTCAGGAACCACATCTCTGTTGCTTTTAATTTCTTCTTAATTTGTTTATTTACATTCCAAGATGCACTGCCATACAGCAAAACTGGCTCTATATAGCAGTAAATCTTGGAATGTAAATGAACAAATTAAGAAGAAATTAGAAGCAACAGAGATGTGTGACACAAATATACAATAATGAATATTCAGTATCAGTTTACCTGTATAATTCCCAACTGTAGCTGAAATATGTGTCATCATGTTATACAAGCAATCACCTTTGGGAGAAACGGCATGTCTGTCACACGGTGGGAGTGCTCAGGTACCACCACTTACCCGGACAATTTGCTCCGGATACCAGAACAGACACCACACTCCACGTCTGCTGGCTGGGGTGACGTCACGCTGCTAGCTGGGCGCCACAAATTGCAATCTTTAGTGAGTGAGTGTGTGTGTGTGTGTGTGTTTTTTTTTTTTTTCAAGTGTGTTGTGAATAGACCAGGTTAAAGAAAATTTTGGGAGGGAACCCACGACGCCTGTTGCTGTGGTAACTAGGTCACAACACGTCACAACATGGATTGTGTGGATTGATTACAATGTTAACATCGGCAGGTCCAGTCTTGTTGTTGTTGCTTTTTTTTTTTAAATACCAAGTGACGATCAATATTTATGAATCTATTTATTCACTCTATCCTTCTAATACTCTCTCTCTCTCTCTCTCTCTCTCTCTCTCTCTCTCTCTCTCTCTCTCTCTCTCTCTCTCTCTCTCTCTCTCTCTCTCTCTTCTTCTTATCCTCTTTCTCCACCGATTTAGTCCGTCCTCCTCATAATTCTTATTCTTAATTTTCTTGTTGTTGTTGTTGTTGTTGTTGTTGTTGTTGTTGTTGTTGTTGTTGGTCTGCTTCTTCTTCTTCTTCTTCTTCTTCTTCTTCTCCTCCTCCTCCTCCTCCTCCTCCTCCTTCTTCTTCTTCTTCTTCTTCTTCTTCTTCTTCTTCTTCTTCTTCTTCTTCTTCTTCTTCTTCTTCTTCTTCTTCTTCTTCTCCTCCTCCTCCTCCTCCTCCTCCTCTTCTTCTTCTTCTTCTTCTTCTTCTTCTTCTTCTTCTTCTTCTTCTTCTTCTTCTTCTTCTTCTTCTTCTTCTTCTTCTTCTTCTTCTCCTCCTCCTCTTCTTCTTCTTCATCTTCTTCTTCTTTTTCTTCATCTTCTTCTTCTTCATCTTCTTCTTCTTCTCCTCCTCCTCCTCCTTCTTCTTCTTCTTCTTCTTCTTCTTCTTCTTCTTCTTCTTCTTCTTCTTCTTCTTCTTCTTCTTCTTCTGTTCCTCCTATTCCTTCTTCTTCTTCTTCTTCTTCTTCTTCTTCTTCTTCTTCTTCTTCTTCTTCTTCTTCTTCTTCTTCTTCTTCTTCTTCTTCTTCTTCTTCTTCTTCTTCTTCTCCTCCTCCTCCTCCTCCTACCATTAGTAGTAGATACCAACTACTTTCTATGAAGTCTAAAGCGTGTAACAATATGGGGCTAGAACATGGTCTGTACATCATTGCTGGTTGTGGTATACTGTCAGTTGATAGCCTAGTTATATAGCCGAACCATTTCACTTGCTGTTTTCTAATGAAATCTAGCTCTGCTATAGTCCCAACTTTAGTCCTGATTTCTTCATTTATGATTTTTTTTCCTTCTTGATACATTGAGTATTCTTTTCAGGAATCTCATTTCCATTTTTGACATACCATTACAGCCTTCCATTCAGCGTTTAGTGCAGACACTTGGCAGGCCACGCAACGTGTAGTCACAATCTCAGAGCCGTGTGTCGATCTCTATTGTTCTGTGACGTTTCCAGCAAGTTTTTCCAGTCCGTGATCGACGTCAGAGTTCACCCTACACCTGCCTGGGCGTTACATTATTTAAATAACTGTTTCTTTTTTATTTCTTTCAAAAGCATTTGTCTTATTTTTATTGTCCTTGTCTTCTCATTAATATAACTGTCTTCTTATGAACGCTTTCGTCTTACCCTTAATCCAATTGTCTATTCATTAACAGTATTATCTTCCCGTTAATGCAAATGTCTTCTTATTATTGGAGTCATCTTCTCAGTAACGCTATTTTCTTCTCATTAACGTAATTGTTTTCCCATTAACGCTTTTGATTTCTCATAAATGATATTGTTTTCTCATTAACGCTATTTTTTTTTTTAAATTGCATATCTCTTACAGTACGTTGCAGTCAACACCAGCATTTTTCAGCTATTGTTGATATTCTTGGCAAGATTACGCTCAATAGCTTGCCACTGCTTTCTGAGCGACCGGCTCACATACCCCGTAAGTAACCAACGCGACGCGATCCGCTGCCGAATTTCGCGCAGCTGTATACTTCACGTGTATATACGGGATTACGGAGAAAGTCATTAACTTCTTCGCCAGGGAGACCGGCTTAACGCTGTTATCCTCTCAATAATGTTATTTTTTTTAGAAGCGCTATTGTTCTCTCAGTAATTATAGTTTTCTCATTAACTCTGTTATCCTCTTATTAATGATATTATTTTCTCATTAACGCTTTTGTTTTCGCAGTGACGCTATTATTCTTTCATTAATGATATGTTCTCATTAACGCTTTTGTTTACTCACCAATACTATTGTTTCTCATTAACGCTATTATTTTCTCATTAACGCTATTGTTTTCTGATTAATGATATTGTTGTTTTTATTAATAATATTGTTTTCTCAGAAACCCTACCATTTTTTTCATTAATGATAATGTATTCTCACTAACATGTTGTCTTATGATTAACGATATTATCTTCTCATTAACGATATTGTATTCTCATTAACGATATTGTCTTCTCATTCGACATTTTGTCCGTCTTTTTGATTTTTTCTGTATCTTATCTTGCAGTGAACATATAATGATATCTACAGAAAATACGTCAGGGATCTTGGTTGGTGGACATAATCTATATTCTCATGGGCATGGTTAACTTCTCATGAACATGGTTAACTTCTCATGAATACGGTTAACTGCTCATGAACGTGGTTAACTTCTCATGAACATGGTTAACTTCTCATGAACATGGTTAACTTCTCATGAACATGGTTAACTTCTCATGAACATGGTTCACTTCTCGTGAATACGGTTAATTTCTCATGAACGTGGTTAACTTCTCATGAACATGGTTAACTTCTCATGAACGTGGTTAACTTCTCATGAATGAGGTTAACTTCTCATGAACATGGTTAACTTATCATGAAAATGGTTAACTTCTCATGAACGTGGTTAACTTCTCATGAACATGGTTAACTTCTCATGAATGAGGTTAACTTCTCATGAACGTGGTTAACTTCTCATGAACGTTGTTGATATCTCATGAACATGGTTAACTTCTCATGAATGAGGTTAACTTCTCATGAACGTAGTTAACTTCTCATGAACGTGGTTAACTTCTCATGAATGAGGTTAACTTCTCCTCCCGTGTGTTGCCGGGGCCCATAAGGGAAGCAAAGAATAGCAACACTGTAGCCTACCACGCATGTCGTAAGAGGCGACTAAGGAGGCTTGATGGTTCCGTCGCCCTGCTACTGAGTGAGTGTGTGGCGCGACACTGTGAGCTGTGAGTTTCGTGTGAAATGCTTCTGAATCTGCCCGAGGTTTTTTGGAACGTGACTGCATGTTCGGAGCGATGGCAGCTGGCTATGTCACAGAGTTGACCGGTTTTTGCCTTATGCAGAAATGCGTGGCTGCTGGGCTTCTGGTTGACTGCCACTGCCATCGACGATGAACTGTATTTTTTTTTTGTTTGGTACTGTGTGGGTGAACATCTAGGAAACATCCAGACTGCCGATTCCATCAGAGATGAACTGGATGTTTCGTGGGGGACTTTTGTGTTGACATTCTGGCGGCGGCATTATGCACAGTGTATCTGTGCGGGCTGTTGTTTGTCGAGACTCCTGTCTTTTCCATTTTTCACATTGGGCAGTGGGAGGCGTTTTGAGTGATATTAACTGGCACAGGAACTGAGCAAAATGGGGACGACCCGTTGCTGTGAGGTTGGAACCGCGACTAACTAACTAACTAACTAATGGTTAACTTCTCATGAACATGGTTAACTTCTCATGAACGTGGTTAACTTCTCATGAACGTGGTTAACTTCTCATGAATGAGGTTAACTGCTCATGAACATGGTTAACTTCTCATGAACGTGGTTAACTTCTCATGAACGTGGTTAACTTCTCATGAACATGGTTAACATCTCATGAACATGATTGTCTTCTCATGAAAATGGTTAACTTCTCATGTAAGTGAGTAACTTCTCATGAACATGGTTAACTTCTAATGAATGTGGTTAACGTCTCATGTAAGTGAGTAACTTCTCGTGAACATGGTTAACTTCACATGAACGTGGTTAAATTCTCATGACCGTGGTTAAATTCTCATGAACGTGGTTAAATTATCATGAACGTGGTTAACTTCTCATGAACGTGGTTAAATTCTCATGAACGTGGTTATCTTCTCTTGAACATAGTTAACTTCTCATGAACGTGGTTAACTTCTCATGAACGTGGTTAAATTCTCATGAGCATGGTTAACTTCTCATGAACATTGTTAAATTCTCATGAACATGATTAACTTCTCATGAACATAGTTAACTTCTCATGAACATGGTTATCTTCTCATGAACATATTTAACTTAGCATGAACATAGGTAACTTCTTATGAAAATTGTTAACTTCTCATGAACGTAGTTAACTTCTCATGAATATGGTTAACTTCTCATGAACATAGTTAACTTCTCATAAACATGGTTAATTTCTCATGAACGTAATTATCTTCTCGTCAACATGGTTAACTTCTCATCAACATGGTTAACTTCTCATCAACATGGTTAACTTCTCATAAACATGACTGTCTTCTCATAATTATGGTTAACTTCTCATCAACATGGTTAACTTCTCATCAACATGACCGTGTTCTCATAAATATGGTTAACTTCTCATCAACAGGGTTAACTTCTCATGATTGTGGTTACATTCTCATTATCATAGTGAACATCTCATGAAATGGTTATCTCCCAATGAACGTAGTTGTCTGCCCATGATCCTGAAATCGTCATTTGAATATGTAAATATGAATTCTAGTGGAAACTGAGTCACACCCCCAAACGACTATCAAATCTGAGCTACCATAGAACTGGGACAAATAAACGTGCAGAACATTACATGTTTACATAAAACATAACAGAGAAAGTCTGCAAAGAAGCAAGGATTCAGTCTGCTTATTGTTCTGTTTTGACAGGGATAATCTAGCGGCAATTTATGGTGACACTCTGAAACGAGGTCGCCATGATAACAGCGCACCTGTGACAAGTTGACAAAAGGAAATATGAAATTAATACATTCAGATGAAGTGGGGTTGTTTTTGGCGCTGTGTCTGTAGCGGGAGATTCAAATGTCAACAGGATAACAGTTATCTTAACCCAAAGATATTGATTGTGGCAGGGGTTGGGTCAGGGAAAACAGCTAAATAAACAGACAAGGTTGTGACCCTGTGGAGATTAAACAGACAAATCCGACAAGATCGAACGAAGATATCCATGAGTAAACGACGTGGGGGAATGATAAACAGCATTCTTATACCAACCATGTCTGGGATGTTGAAGAGTTGGGGTTTCAGGGTTGGGGGTTATACTGATATCAGATCTCACTTCACATTCACGTGAAGTACCGTGGGGACACTAGTCTGTGAAACACCCTGGGCAGACACTAGTCTATGGAATATCCTGAGCAGATACTAGTCTGTGGAACATCCTGGGCAGACACTAGTATGTAGAACATCCTGAGCAGATACTAGTCTGTGGAACATCCTGGGCAGACACTGGTCTATGGAACATCCTGAACAGATACTAGTCTATGGAACATCCTGGGCAGACACTAGTCTATGGAACATCCTGAGCAGATACTAGTCTGTGGAACATCCTGGGCAGACACTAGTATGTAGAACATCCTGAGCAGATACTAGTCTGTCGAACATCCTGGGCAGACACTAGTCTATGGAACATCCTGGGCAGACACTATTCTATGGAACATCCTGGGCAGACACTAGTATGTAGAACATCCTGAGCAGACACTAGTCTATGGAACATCCTGGGCAGAAACTAGTCTATGGAACATCCTGGGCAGACACTAGTCTGTGGAACATCCTGGGCAGACACTAGTCTATGGAACATCCTGGGCAGACACTAGTCTATGGAACATCCTGGGCAGACACTAGTCTATGGAACATCCTGGGCAGACACTAGTCTATGGAACATCCTGGGCAGACACTAGTCTGTGGAACATCCTGGGCAGACACTAGTCTATGGAACATCCTGGGCAGACACTAGTATGTAGAACATCCTGAGCAGATACTAGTCTGTGGAACATCCTGGGCAGACACTAGTCTGTGGAACATCCTGGGCAGACACTAGTCTATGGAACATCCTGGGCAGACACTAGTCTATGGAACATCCTGGGCAGACACTAGTCTATGGAACATCCTGGGCAGACACTCGTCTATGGAACATCCTGGGCAGACACTAGTCTGTGGAACATCCTGGGCAGACACTAGTCTATGGAACATCCTGGGCAGATACAAGTCTATGGAATATCCTGGGCAGTCGCTGATCTATGGAACATCCTGGACAGATACAAGTCTATGGAACATCCTGGACAGATACTAGTCTGTGGAACATCCTGGGCAGACACTAGTCTATGGAACATCCTGGGCAGATACTAGTCTGTGGAACATCCTGGACAGATACTAGTCTGTGGAACATCCTGGGCAGATACTAGTCTGTGGAACATCCTGGGCAAACAGGAGTCTAGCGAACAAATGAAGGGTCGACCATTGTCTCCGCTGTACTAAAGCCTGGCAGGACTCAAACCGCGCACACTACGAGACTGCACGAAAATCACCGCAATCCCTCGTGAGTGTGGAAGGCAACCAGCACCCACGTCTTGCACTAACCGTTCGGAGAGCTCAAGGATATACTTGAAATGAGTGTCTTGGTCGCCTACCAGCGTGGAACAAAATTATCACTGGGCCTCAGTTCTTCAAGCCACATACGAGAGAACAAATCGAATGGACGAAGTATGGAAACAACAACATATCTTTTGCAAATGACAAGCATGGCCTTTGAAGGTCGAGGCATACCAGATAGAATATATGAGAAACCCTGTTGCTGATTCCAGAATGAGAACCCGGACTTTGCAAAAGATCACTCTAACAATAACACAACCATCATCATCATCATGAACCGCTCCGAGCAGCTTGACCGGTCATGTTTGGTTACTTCGCACGGTCACCGCCCCCGTCGTATCAGGTCTGCGTTCTTGCCCACATGCTTGTTGGGTAGTTCATCAATATATTTACCTCTTTGTCGTCCTCTCGTTTTTTGTGTTCCCCCAAATAATTTAACTAATTGTCACTAAGTTTTGATATTTTCCCTTACAACACTACTTACAATTCCTGACTATATACGCCTAATTTCTCTAATCGCATTTCAGTTTTTACACAATACCAGCACTTTATCCTCTCAGTGATTGATTATGGACTAGGACTGCTCACTGTCTCAAAGAGTCAGCTGGTGAAGCTAGAGCGCATACAGAACGAGGCTATTCGGGTCATCCTGGGATGCACCAGAGACACCACAGTAGTGTGTATGCGGTACATCCTTGGTTTTCCATCCTTTGCATGATGAGCTGGAAATAGCGAAGGGTCAGCGACTGATAAGAGGGAAATCATGGATGGCTCAGGTGGAGGATACGATCAGACAGGTGTGCATCTTGGAGAACATTAGGCGAGGAGAGGAGTAGGTCAGAGTGCCAGCGGAGCAGTCAGACTTGTGCAGTTATAATCGCATTGAGCCGGAAGTGCCGGGAGTGGCCAGCAGGGGCCACGGAAGTGGAAATTCAGCAACTAATTCAGGATAATGCTCGCCCGGGTGATGTGATTATCTACACAGACGGTTCGGTGTCGAGAGGTAGAAGAAGTGCCTGGGGATTCTTAGCAAAAGCTAATGGCCGACGTTTGGTGCAGGAGAGCCTGGCATATGATACCACAACATCTAGCTTTAGAATGGAGGTGGAGGCGGTCAGTGCAGCTTTCCGCTGGATGGAGAATACGATACTCACACACATCGTAATTGTAACCGACTCAGAAAGCATGCTGAGGAAGGTGAGAACAGGCACGCTTCGTGCAGAGTGGCTTGCCTCGCTTCGGAGGACACGGGTGGCAAGCATCGCTTGGATCTTTTCTCCGGGGCATGCCGGTGTGCTGGGGAATGAACAGGCGGACAGATTGGCTGGCTCTGCAAAGCTTGGTGGAATATTGATGCATGACAAGGCAGGCGTGTTTGCGGCCTTGTGGGAGCATGTGCACACCTCGGAGGAGTAAATGAATCACCGTGGTCTGGCAAGAATGAGGCAGCGAGAAGTGACGAGGAGTTCCGGCCGACGCTCAACGGAAAGGCGAGGCGGACATATAATTAGATTGCTACTGGTACTATTGGTGTTGGGACTCTTCGCAGGTTGCTGAGGATGGGGACGGAGCGCTTATGGGAATGTCCGGAATGCTGTGATGTCGGTTCTTAAATCAATCAATCAATCAATCTCTAACCAATACACGGTTTGTATCTGCTTCTTGAAGAACTATTGGCAGAAGACAAAGGTAAACCAACAATGCATACCTCATGTACATTATGATTCGGCAACTCCGGTAGACAACTTTATCACAGCCACGGCCCTGGCCTTCCCAGCAGAAGATATCTCGTCTACAGACAATTTATCATATACCACCAGGCCTCCCGCGAAAACAAGCAGTCACAGTAAAAGTAAACATGCTTGTATAGACAGCCACTGAAGTGCTGTAGATAAAAGAAGTATTTCAACAGCTTTTTTGTTCTTGCACGTTTGCGAATATCGATTGTCTGCTGCCTGTAAGGAGACGTGAACTTCGTGGGTAGTTTCTGGGAATGAATGATGTTGTTTTATGGTTTTAGCCTGTCCTATCATGCCCAGGGGAGTGTTAGTGCTTTAATCGGTTGCCTTTTGGTGGTATAAATACACGCACACACAGTCATTGACAGACAATTAGTTTTGGCGTACATAAACACACACACATACACGCGCGCGCGCGAACACACACAATGACATCATCTTCCACTTTTGCCGTGAAGCGCCGTAGGGAGGAATGACGTTCTAGCGCCCGATGGGTGGCGCTGGATAGTTTAGTTTAGTTTAGTTTAGTTTAGTTTAGTCGACGGATCAACATCACGGCACACGGGTGTAACCCATAACTGCTCCGTTCTACTCCTAACTCAAACCTGAGTCTGGAGAAACTCAGCTCAGTGCACGAACTCCGTAGCACCGACGAGGATCCTGAAATATTTTGGGTAGATTTTTAACTCGAAATTTCGCCCGGACAGCGCCTTTAGGCTACTCTTTTTCGATTTCCAACTGCCAAGGGATTTTTTACGTGCGCAACAATAAACGCGGTCCTCCGATCTTACTACCCAGAGACCAGGGGAAATTTTGTTACCAGAAGCCCACGTAAAAAAATTCCCGGCCATTACCCGGGACCTACAGCACTCGAGGTGGCCACCCTACCTCGAGACCACTCAGCCGACTGGATCGTGTCACTCCGTGTGATTGTACAAACAATGTCTTTGATGTCGCCAATATATTTTCTTCTCAGGCGACCGCTTGTTCTCGTAGCAGACTTTCTTTGATACGGCGTCTAGAGCTGATAGTTGATGGTGTTGCATTCTAACCAGATGACCGAACCATTTGGTCTTCTGCCTTTCAGTATATGTGGCACAGGTTGTTGATTCTACTGTCTGTTTAATAACAGACACTAATTGATGGACACAATCTCATCATTAGGTACAGACAGAGAGACAATCCCAGATGTTTAGACAGATGATGAGCAGTTAGACAAATTAGATAGGCAGCTAGCAGTTAGACGAATAAGTAGACTCAGAAACAGAAATACGGACATATATATATATATATATATATATATATATATATATATATATATATATATATATATATATATATATATATATATATATATATCATTCATTCGCACCTTTCCGTCTTGACAGACCATAGTTTGTTACATTGTGCTTCAAAAAGGCTTAATAACTACGATCCATGGCGGTGGCGAGTGTCACATGCCTGTGTTCAGTGGCATTAAGGTGAGTGGCCGTACAATATAAACAGTTCACGAGGTGAAAGGGCATTCACCGGAAAGAAAAGATAAGGAGATAAACGGGGAAGGGTGTAAGGTAGAGGGGCTGCAAGAAGGGGCAGACAGTTGGAGCAGTGAGGTGGTGTTTGTGTGGATCAGTGTGAGGGCGCATAGAATGGTTTAAAAGACAGGGACAAAGATTGACGAGGGGCAGATAATGTTTGGACTCCGAGCTGAGAGGAGTTGAGATTAGACCGGACCAGGAGAAGGTCGTGGTCTGAGAAAGTGAAGAATTGTGACGGAGTTTGGAAGATAACTCCGCACTGTGGGTTCCAGGGATAGTGAGTGGAATTCGAGACCCATAGTGGGTTACTTTGAGTCGGGCCTAGATAGAGGCTAGTATACCTGTCGTGTGGGACGAGATTTTAGTAGCCGTGAGAGGCAATGTTATTCGAAGTGTTCCATTGGGATGGAGATATATTCTTAGAGAATTATTGTTCCTGGATTTATATGCTACATGTGTCTGTGTTAATTCATAATTAAAGGAATATTATGTGCGCAAATTAACGCTTGTTCACTGACTGGTGTTTGGGTGTGATGCATCTTGGTTAATCTGTTGTTCAACATCACATTGTTACAAGGACATACCCTAGACACAACCATAGCCACTCTATCTGTCACTTAGTCAACATTCACTTTGTGTCAGAGTAGATTTCTGAGGGCTCTCCGGTCAAGAATAAACACCATTTTCAGTAGACAGCGCATTTCAAAAGTGTCGGAGAATTAATACAGAGTCCACGAGAAACCAGATAAAAATAACACTTCTCACTCAGAGAGAGAGAGAGGGTGGACAGCGGAGCGTGTCCACGGTATAAAAACTGGGTTTTTTTCCGTGCGGGAACTGGGTAGCACAGAGGTCACGAGAAGGTCAGGACAGGTAAATTGGATACCAGGCAGTATTTCTTCAGCTATCAGGGACGTCAGAAAATTAACACAAACAGGTGCGTGTGGGTGTGACGAAGACAGGATTTAAGACAGTGAGCAATTTCGTTGGGAAGTCCTGGGCGTGGTGAGACATCTTGTGTGTGTGTGTTGAGGACAAAGCACAGTGTGGTTGCAGGGCGATAGGTTAAGAATTCACCACAGGTAAAACGACGGGTGAGGACGGTGGAAATTGTGAGTCGCCACGGACAAATTGGGTTGACAAGAGGGTCAGTGCTGTTTACGAGGACAGCGAGTGTGTGTGTGTACGGCGTCTTCAGAGTTCGGCGCAGATAATAAGACGGAAAGGGGCGCCAGGGGAGTTACGAGGGTAATTCATGGTTAAAAACTCGCCAGGAGGAGGGGAGTTATAGGAGGAAAGTGTGGGGAACACACAAAGGTGACAATCGTTGCTCCACAGAAAAGTAAAAGTTTCTACACGGATTATTGTGATAAAGAGAAACAGAGATGACCTTGTGAGTCAAGGCCGAGAACACGTTGGGTTTCTACTGAAACCAGGATTTACGTTTAACGTCTTTGTGTGTGTGTGTCATCATCGGCAAACAAACCACAACAGTCATTCAGGTGCCGTCTTCGCAACTATGAGCGCATTTCTTCACACACAAAAAAAAGACTTGCAAAGCGGATTTAAAGCGCGTGATCATTTTATGCCATTCGTTGATTTAACCGGGCCAGCAACAGTGAAACCATACCATCACTTCAAAGCGACAGTGACTACGCAGATAAACATTCATTGATTTTAAAGGTATTTTCGGCTCCCCAAAACGCAACGAAAACCCAATATTTCTGGCAAAACAAGAGCGTTCACATACATTATACAATCACAGGCCAACTCTACAGGGAGGATTACAAAAACGTTACGGACTGTATAGAGACAAGGCGTTGGGATAATTATCATCATCTTCGACTTTTACGACAGTCGAAAATCGTGTCACCACGTCAACAAAAAGTGACAACGCATCAGAACATTAATTCATTGTGGGAATCTAACGTCGTAATCTTTTCAAAACAGTAATGGACAAACATTTCCAGGCGATTTTTCGGACACTATTAAAAACAAACTAAGGACGTTTGTAAGATTCTACCATCACATTGGTGGCGGCAACCCTTGTTTGCTTCTGTTGTTCTCATCGTCCTAAGTATTGTTGTTGTTGTGCGTTACGTAAATATTTGTATGTGGTCCAGTGTTCGTTATAAGTAGGATATTTTTGCATTGTTTCTCGAAATGCGGGAGACAGCGCAAAAGTGAAATTGTCTAGGTACATATTGTATGTTGTTGAGAGGCAGCTGACGAGTCAGTTTGTTTTGTGCTGTGGCATTGGGTCGTCTCGACATTATACACGGTGTCCAAGTGTCTACGTCAGATCTATGTACATTATTCATTTTATATTTGTTCTTTGTACTGTTTTCTCTTTACTGTTACATATAATATTTGAGTTCTTTGGATATATGGTATTGGTGTAATTCTTATGTTAATACAGCTTCTATCTAGATGGTATTTGTCAGTTTATATTATGCGCACGGTATGGTCTTTCATGGGCATGTTTATGTCAGTGGTTTTTATTTCTATGTAATCATCCGTCTGCGTTTCACCGGCCTGTGCGTCTAGCGTTTAATAGTTGGCATTTAGTGTGTATCATTCATTTGTGTATGTATATGTATGTTTACAACTATTTCCAGGAATTGTTCTACAGTTATTTGATATATATATATATATATATATATATATATATATATATATATATATATATATATATATATATATATATATATACGAGGGAGTATAGTTAATATCCCCACCTCGCTACCTAGTGCTTATAGAGTGACTGGGTGAGTACAGAGTGATATTGTAGCACTACGGATTTACGTACACAGGGGGTGCGGGTGTACGTAGGGAAGTGACACAAAGACTAACAGCAGAGTCTGTACATTTATAGTTGGCTGATTCACAGCAACGTGTCCACAAGTACAAGATGCCTACTTTAATGGATTATATTGAAGCAGGTGAAAGAATAGGCCTGAAAGGTAAAGAGTTACAGGAGTATGCAGAAGCGAAAGAACAAAAACAGACGGAAAGAGAGGAGAGGCATAATGAACGCGAGGCAAAGCGTCTACAGGAAGAGAAAGAGACGCAAGTAAAACTAGCTGAAATGGAAAACAAACGTCTACAGGAAGAGAAAGAGGCGCAAGTAAAACTAGCTGAAATGGAAAACAAACGTCTACAGGAAGAGAAAGAGACGCAAGTAAAACTAGCTGAAATGGAAAACAAACGTCTACAGGAAGTAAAGTTAGCTGAAATGGAAATTGAGAAAGAGAAGATCAAGTGTCAGATGCAAACTGAAATCGAGTTAAGAAAACTAGAACTATCTTCGAAAGGTCAAAGTGAGGAAAGCAGAAGACCGTCGCAGTCGTCACAGAGATTAAAACTGCCATACTTTACGGACCGAGACAACCTTGAAGCTTATCTTGACAGATATCAGGCATCAGCGAAAGTGTTAGGCACCCCGAAGAACAGTATGCTATTAGACTAGGGGAGCTTCTAACAGGCAAGGCACTAGACACCATGTTCAATTTACCTGTAGAAGAAAGAAACAACTACACTATCTTACGTCAACGTTTGCTGACAAAGTTCCAACTAACGGAGCATGGATATAGGACAAAGTTTAGACAGTTAGTGCCAGAGACAAATCAAGATTTCACAGATTTTGTTAACACTGTAAAGAATACATTTAACAAATGGATGGAGCTGGCAGAGGTAGGGAAAGATTTTAATAAATTAGTAGACTTAGTGTTAAGAGACAAAGTATTAGCTTCATGTAATACCAATTTAGTGGCTTTCTTCGAAGAACGTAAGCCAAAGGACATAGACACAATGTCACAGTTAGGGCAAAATTACATGACTGCACATCCAAACAGTTCTATTGGTAGACTTATTAGTGAGGAAATAGTCTGTGCAGCGTATACGAAACAGGACCAGAATCCAGTTATTAGACCAAGATCAAAAAGTGTAGATTTAACACAAAGATATGAGGAACAAGAACCTAAAGACAATGGTTCCCGTGGCAACTATTTTGGCAGAGCAGGACGGTACCCATACAAAAGGGGGAATTTTCAGAGACGTCCAAATAGTTATGCCGGATGTTGGAATTGTGGGAGCTGGAGACACAAAATGGCAGATTGTGATGCACAACCATCAGATGGACCAACGAACAACAGTAAAAGGGAGATCACTTGTTTCAAATGTGGAAGGAAGGGGCATGTCAGTCATCAATGTAGGATGAGAGAAACGGAGCACTCAAATGCAGCACAAGTGATTGAGACGCTGAACAATGAAGATTGTAGTGGATGCAAACCTCTTTTTGAAAAAGACGGGCAACCAGTCTTAGTGTGTGGTCATACAGTGAAAGCAGGATCAGCAGTCCATGATGGAGGTAGTCTGAAGATGCACCATGGATTTGTTAATGATAGGCCAGCGTTAACAATTAGGGATTCCGGATGTACGTCCATCGGGGTGAGAAAGAGTTTAGTGCATACCTCGGATTATACAGGAAAAAAGATTAGATCCATAACATTTAATGGGACCGTAGAATTCTACCCAATAGCCGTGATAACAGTAAAAACACCATACATAACAGGAAGAGTGACAGCATGTGTTTTAGACTCACCAGTGGCAGATCTCATCATAGGAAATGTTATAGGAGTTAAAGATTGTACAGAAGAGGAAGTAGTTTATTGGGACCAGAAATATAGTGTAAGCAGTAATGAGGTAGTTACCACAAGAGAACCTAAATTAGAGAGTATAGCTGAGGTAGAAGAGGCACTTGAAGTAGACACAGGAACTCAGGACAAGGATAGTACAGCTGAGCAGATGAGAATGGATCCCAAATATAGTGCTAGTGGCTCCCAGAGACAAGATACTACTCTGAACAAATGTTCCCAAGGATGTAGTAGAGTAGAAAATAGTCAGTCAGGGAAGGGTAGATGGTGTTTCGAGAGGAAGAACAATGTTCTCACTCGCAGGTTTTCAGATAGCAGAACTGCACGTGGGAAAGGAGCAGTACCTTTAGCACATAGAGACCGATATACTAGAACAGCTCAGGATAGTGCATGTGCAGGGCACATAGGCATAAGGCATATGCAGCAGAAAGCAAGGTGCCAGATAAATGGGCCAAGATTGAATAAAGAGTTCAGACTAAACAGAGATTCAAGTGTAACGGTGCAATATGCAGATAGAAAAGTTGACTTAGGTCTAAAGAGTGTTCGCGACATTACTGACCCAGGGCTAGGGATAGCAAACAGATGTTGTAATTGTAGAGGTACCATGAGTCATGGGTACATGAAAGGTAGACACAGCATCGACAGGAATCAGAGGTGGGTTAATGCAAGAACAGAACCACCTGATATAGGGTCGGTACACAAATAGTATTGTGTGGTCGTGAAGTAGTAAGAGACCTGTGGGTACATAAGTATAATGCTTTCCTATGACGTATTATTATTATTATGTGATGTACACAAGATAGAAAGTTGTTTTGTATTTATGTGTGGGGAATTGGGGAGTGTACTATGAGCATTTGATGTATTATTTAGTGTGGTAGCTAGAGTAATTTGGATTTATACTTACGACTACCCAGGCAATGTGTCTGGGTCACATATTTGATAAGTATTAGTCTCCCAACATTTGAAAACGATGTTTTCTTTTGAGGGTGGGGTAGTGTCACATGCCTGTGTTCAGTGGCATTAAGGTGAGTGGCCGTACAATATAAACAGTTCACGAGGTGAAAGGGCATTCACCGGAAAGAAAAGATAAGGAGATAAATGGGGAAGGGTGTAAGGTAGAGGGGCTGCAAGAAGGGGCAGACAGTTGGAGCAGTGAGGTGGTGTTTGTGTGGATCAGTGTGAGGGCGCATAGAATGGTTTAAAAGACAGGGACAAAGATTGACGAGGGGCAGTTAATGTTTGGACTCCGAGCTGAGAGGAGTTGAGATTAGACCGGACCAGGAGAAGGTCGTGGTCTGAGAAAGTGAAGAATTGTGACGGAGTTTGGAAGATAACTCCGCACTGTGGGTTCCAGGGATAGTGAGTGGAATTCGAGACCCATAGTGGGTTACTTTGAGTCGGGCCTAGAGAGAGGCTAGTATACCTGTCGTGTGGGACGAGATTTTAGTAGCCGTGAGAGGCAGTGTTATTCGAAGTGTTCCATTGGGATGGAGATATAGTCTTAGAGAATTATTGTTCCTGGATTTATATGCTACATGTGTCTGTGTTAATTCATAATTAAAGGAATATTATGTGCGCAAATTAACGCTTGTTCACTGACTGGTGTTTGGGTGTGATGCATCTTGGTTAATCTGTTGTTCAACATCACATTGTTACAAGGACATACCCTAGACACAACCATAGCCACTCTATCTGTCACTTAGTCAACATTCACTTTGTGTCAGCGAGTATATATATATGAATGGCACCTTGCCGTCTTGACAAACGATAGTTTGTAAAATGGAGTTATATCTATCTATAACACAAAGCCTGGGCTGAAGTGAAGAGACCATGTGTTGCCCATGCAGCATGATCCCTCTCTCGGCCTGTCTAGTTTGCTCCAGAGGAAAAGTCACACCAATACGTCTGGAACAAGACAAGCTGCAGAAGCTGCCGGATCAGCAGAGCAATGCTCTAACTCAGTGGTTCTTAACCGGTGGGGAATTCCCCCCTCCCCCCAGGGGGGAATTTTAGGGTTTCCAAGGGGGGAAGGGGGGGGGGAATGAAGATCATTTCAAGATCGTGTTAATTGTCAAAGATCTGGATAAGAGTTTACAGAGTTAAGAATATAAGAAATAGAGCTAAGACAGAGACCATTAGAGAATACCAGACAGAAGAGACACCAGCGCTATAAATAGCTTTACAACAGGACACACTCGTGTCAACCAAGAGGGCATTGAGTGTAAGTGAGCGGGGTTTTCCCAAGACACTAGGAAACTCACCTCTCGACGAGTAACCATGGAGTACAGGTTACTATAGTTAACTGACCAGCGTGCTGAGACTCCACGCACGCAAGACTCGCCAGCGCACGGAGGACCCAACGTCCGTGTTTGAACACGCAACTAGAAGCGTGGTTCAGACTGCGACTGAGACGGCTAGAGAACAGACGTGTTCACTAGGAATACTATAAGTTTATAGACAATAGTGATAGTTAGGCTTTAGATTCCATTCAGTGATTAATAGTATCATAATCACCTCTTCATTGCATCTATGTAACGTACTATGATGTTTATTGTTAATGAAGTATTCCGCTCGCGGAGCTTGTTTGTAATCAGCTCCAAAATAAATGTATCCTTTTTGCAAATGACACGAGTTATCATTTTCGTGTAGTGCAAAAGTAGGGGAGTCCTGAAATACCTGTCGCAAGTAAGTCGCTGACAGATTACTTGCAATTACAAGAACCGATTACTTGATATTGCTTTTCCCTTCATACTTTACAGTTATACACATCTCATCCTTCTAAAATTCATTTTATAAAGTAAGTAGACCCACAAATCACGTTTCATGTGGATGTCTAGACCTGTTTCAACATATTTACCTTCAATTTTTACGTATACTGTGTAGGGGAGGGGGGATTTTTAGGTAGGAAATATGAAAGGGGGGGGGGGGGGGGTAATGACGTTCTGAAAATATGGTGAAGGGGGGCACGGGCCAAATTGTTTATAGGAGGGGGGGGGGGAATGACGTTCTGAAAATATGGTGAAAGGGGGCACGGGCCAAAAAAGGTTGAGAACCACTGCTCTAACTGTCCGACTTTCTCCGTAATCCCGTATATCCACGCAGGGATCGCGCTGCGTTGGTTACTTACTCACGGGGTATGTGAGCCGGTTGCTCAGAAAGCAATGGCAAACTACTAAGCGTAATCTTGCCAAGAAATCAAAAAGAGCGGTAAAATGCTGGTGTTGACAGCGATGTCGTGTAAATAGGATATGCGAAAAAAAATATATAGAAGACAGACAGATACATAGATAATGTAAGTAACTTGCTGTGTAGGCATTAAATGCCTCTTAAGATGACATCACCCTCAAGCTAGGTCAGGGTTCTCAACCTTTTTTGGCCCGTGCCCCCCTTCACCATATTTTAAAGACGTCATTCCCCCCCCCCCCCCCACCATATTTTTAGGGCGTCATCCCCCCCCCCATATTTTTAGAACGTCATTCCCCCCTTTCGTATTTCCTCCCTAAAAATTTCCCCCTGCCCCTACACAGTATACGTAATAATTGGAGCTAAATTTAATAGTCTAGACATCTGCATAAAATGTGATTTGCGGATCCACTTACGTTATAAAATGAATTTCAGTAGGGTGATACTTACATTTCCGTAAAGTATGAAGGGAAAAACAAGATCATGTAATCGTTTCTTGTATTAACGCGATCTTGAAATAATCTTCATTCCCCCCTGGAAACTCCAAATTTCCCCCCTGGGGGCGGGGGTGGGGGTGGGATTCCCCACCGGTTGAGAACCACTGAGCTAGGTAGACGTTTACCTAACCAAGTAGACTGAGCTTTACATGTACAAACACTGACCACCCAACACAACTCACACACGTCATCATCCAGTGCCTTGCCGGCTGGCGTGGGCGGTCATGCCTCTCTAAATTGCGATCTCCGACGTCATGGCTCAATTCGTGTGCTGACTCCCTTCCGTGCCATCACACACGACTCAAGAATCTTTTTATGCTGTCTTTCTCAATCTCACTTTCCGCAAATATTTCCGGTTGTTACATGTTTGTTTTTGTCTTCTCAAAAAAGTGGCCAAAAAACGATGACTGCCTCTTTCTGATGTTTGTGATAAGTTGTCTTTGCGACTCAGCTTCCATTAAAACGCCCTGACTGCTCGTTTTGGCTGTCAGTTATTGTTCAACATTCTTCTATAAAACCATATCTCCGAGGCTTCCATGGAATTGTTCCTCTGTTTACTAATTGTCCAGGATTCACAGACGTATGTTAAAACTGGTTCACACAAGTACCAATAGGTAACAGTACAGGTCTCATGTACTCACACAAGCACCAATAGGTCCAGGTCCCATGTACTCACACAAGTACCAATAGGTCCAGGTCCCATGTACTCACACAAACACCAATAGGTCCAGGTCCCATGTACTCACACAAGCACCAATAGGTCCAGGTCCCATGTACTCACACAAACACCAATAGGTCCAGGTCCCATGTACTCACACAAGCACCAATAGGTCCAGGTCCCATGTACTCACACAAACACCAATAGGTCCAGGTCCCATGTACTCACACAAGCACCAATAGGTCCAGGTCCCATGTACTCACACAAACACCAATAGGTCCAGGTCCCATGTACTCACACAAACACCAATAGGTCCAGGTCCCATGTACTCACACAAGTACCAATAGGTCCAGGTCCCATGTACTCACACAAACACCAATAGGTCCAGGTCCCATGTACTCACACAAACACCAATAGGTCCAGGTCCCATGTACTCACACAAGTACCAATAGGTCCAGGTCCCATGTACTCACACAAACACCAATAGGTCCAGGTCCCATGTACTCACACAAACACCAATAGGTCCAGGTCCCATGTACTCACACAAACACCAATAGGTCCAGGTCCCATGTACTCACACAAACACCAATAGGTCCAGGTCCCATGTACTCGATTCAGGCACAATGGGCATGTTGAGCTGGATCTATATCTTTAATTGACCAAACAGCACTCAGTGGGTGACGTGCACGTCTTTACTTCGCAAACCATTTCCTGGCACCCACTTAAGACCTGGGTCGACCTCTGAGCCTAGATACATTTTTAAAATGTGAAACCACCCTGAAGCGGATCAACCCAAACCCACGGATACAGCAACCGAGCGTCTCGAAGCACAAATGAGTTGTCATTGTCCCAATCACTCCCCGCGACACTTGATGATGATCACAATTTAAGCATGTATTTCTGTGGGCGGACCAAGGAGACATTTGCATATATTACTGACAATCTAATGACAACCTTTGTCTATTGTCGCAAGGCCAGGTAATAATGCTCGTTTGAAAGTGACAGGTCAAAATGCAACCAATGTCAAACAGTGGGCTGGTAATCTATCTTTATGCCTGTGTGTCACCAGGGCCGCAAGGCAAGCCAAGAATGGTAAAAGTGCACCCTATCTGGAATATTGTAAGAGGCGACAAAGGAAGGGTTGTGCTATGGCAGGTTACCCCGTCATGTAGAAACATTCAGCCACAGAATACAACCAGCGATGAACAAGTCACATAAGGAAACAAGAATTACAGTTAACCATGGGAAAGGACACAACAATTACTCAGCCAACCACAGGAAAAGAAACACTACAAGAAGAGAGTAATATTGAGAGGACATGGAGGGAGCTACACTAGATAGCAAAAGACAGGACTGCTGGGGCGTGGTTTGGTTGAGGTCCGATGCCCCAATGGAGGATACAGGGAAGAAGAAGAAGAAGAAGAAGAAGAAGAAGAAGAAGAAGAAGAAGAAGAAGAAGAAGAAGAAGAAGAAGAAGAAGAATGTCTCCTGGTACCTAGTTTAAGCTGTGTCAACCTGGGAGATGAGGGTAATATTCTCCTCTGTCCACGATATTCTCAACATTCTCCCCTGTCCACGATATTTTCAACATTCTTCTCTGTCCACAATATTCTCAACAATATTCTGTGTCCATGGTATTCTCAACATTCTTATTTGTCCTCATTATTCTCAACATTCTTCTGTCTATGATATTCTCAACATTCTTCTCTGTCCATGATATTCTCAACATTTTTCGCTGTCCATGATATTTTCAACATTTTTCGCTGTCCATGATATTTTCAACATTTTTCGCTGTCCATGATATTTTCAACATTTTTCGCTGTCCATGATATTTTCAACATTCTTCTCTGTCAGTGATATTCTCAACATTTTTCTCTGTTTATGATATTCTCAACATTCGTCCAGGATTTTCTCAACATTCTTCTCAGCATGTTTCAGCTGGAGGAGATGAGAAATGTTGAGTAGCTAGACCAGATGGAGAAGATGAGAGGTGTTGGGTAGCTAGGCTAGCATGTCCCATGGGCAGTCTGAGGGTCTGACCCTCTGTTCCATAGCTCAAGGTGAAGACGAAGGAACAAATAAACAAGACTTTCAGTTATCCTTCCATGTCAATGATGAAAATTGAAAGATTCAACATTGTAAGATACCCCTACACCCTGGGGTTGAAGAGGAAGGAATAAACGGCAGCTGCCTTATATTCCAGAGGTAGAAGTCAACAGATTAAACAAGATTGTTCAGAGAAGGAGGAAGGGAAAGAGTGCCCATGGCTGAGAGGTTTAACTGTGTCTGACTCAGGCTTAGAATATAGCAGGTTTGATCCCTGCAGTGCTGGGAGTTTCCCTGAGATACACGGATATCATTTGCCCCTGATCTCATGTGTAGTGAGAATGGATTACCTACCGTTCTCAGATAAGTGTGAAAAACTGGAGATTCCATGTCCACGTGAAAAATCCCAAGACGGTTGGAAATGGCCAACAGTAGGTTGTAAGCCCACTGCTATGACAACATTGTAAGGGAAGCAAATCTATCCACGGGTAGATGGAACCCACTACCTGGGATGCAATCTGTCTAGAGGAAGACAACCTGACACACATGCAGGCCGAAGCCTAAAACATAGACCTCCCAGGTACATAACTAAGTGTGGTGCAACCCCTCAAAAGCAGGTCTGCTTGGCCGAATGGATAAGAATGCATGTTCTTAAACATCCGTTATGCTGATGCCGAGGTGAGTGGTTCAACTCCTACACCGGACAGCTGGACTAAAATGTTGACCTGTCATCCTTGACTTGGGGATGTTAATTACAAGTACCTCTGAATTCAGAGTGGGTTAACCTGATGGTGAGGGACACTGTTAATAGGTAAATCTAATCCACACACAAAATTCAGTCCATCACTACTATAAATAGTGTGTATGGACTACGCTTGAGTTCAAAGCGAGCAAATGAAAAAAAAATATAAATAAAATTTTAAAAAACCCAAAAGAGGAACAAAGAAGAAGAAACCGAGGGTAGAAGAGGAAGAAATAGACAAGGCATTCATCTACATCCCAGTGGTGGAAGATGAATGATTAAACAAGAGTACAACAAACTACAACGCAGAGAAGACGAGGAAAGACTAAGAATGAATGGATAAAACATAAAATTGCATTAACACAGCACAACACAAATGATGACACAACTAGCCACGTGTGCTCACACTACGGGGTGAAATACAACAATGAATAAATACAGCGAACCATGATCTGATATAAAAATATATTTAATTCACTAAAACATGTAAAATGTTGTAGTAATATTATCTTTCATAAAGTATCAATGTCATGAGAATATAAAACAATCATTGACAAGTTAGTGATTTTCTCAGCTGAGATGTAGACTTAAATATAAGAAACAGGGAGACAGACAGAATACATGAGAAACAGAATATATGAGAAATACAGACAAGGTTGTCACTAAGAAATAGGAAGTGATAGAAATATGAGAAATAAAAGACTTTTTAAAACAAACATCAGAAATGAAGCGATAACATAAGAAAAGGGCCAAAAGGTAGACAGACACACACAATTAGAAACAGAGAGAGAGAGAGAGAGAGAAACAGAGAGAGAGAGAGAGAGAGAGAGAGAGAGAGAGAGAGAGAGAGAGAGAGAGAGAGAGAGAGAGAGAAAGGGAGAGAGGGAGGGAGGGAGAGAGAGAGAGAGAGAGAGAGAGAGAGAGAGAGAGACCAAGAAAAGAAAGGAAGGTGGGAAGGAAAGGAGAGACAAAGCATGAGAAACAGTGAGGGGAGGGAGACACATACACACAACAATAAGAGACTAGCAATGGGGGGAAAAAAGACATGAGGACAGGTGGAGAATGAGGTAGTAAACAGGTTCAAAGAAAGGCATCACATAAAACAACATGAATGACAAACAAACATAGCTGCAGACATTTCAACCTGGCAGTGAAGACAATATATACCACGGCAGTTTGGACACACCAAACAAACATAAATATTCAATGCTACAATAATAACCTTTAACCTCAGCAATATACAATACAAGGCAACAATCTGTGCTTCAAGCTGTAACACAGAATGTGTAGCTGTCATAAATGTACAGAAAACCATGGATAGATAGAAGACATGAATGAGGCTATCCTCAAAGAAACAAATGAAGGCCATAACCTGATAAGAGAACTAATACACAGATTGTTTGTGCATGTTTTGAAGAAAAATAAACATGAAAACTTAGTGACAAATGACTAAATTGATGGGGAAAAGAGCAAGAGGAAGGCGTTGAGATCACCACCCGAATGGCTTGGCCACACGGCACAGACTTGAGCCGAGACTGTTGACAAAGGCTGCTACTGAGATGCTAAGACCAATGAACAAGTCCTACAAGAAACAAATGAAAACCGTAAACCGATTAGAGAAATTAGACGTAGACAATTAAAGTTTTTTTGGATACATTATGAGAATAAATTAATTGGAGAACTTGGTGACAACTGGCAAGATTGAGGGGAAGAGAACAAAGGGAAGGCAGAGAAGTAAATACCTGATGGCTTGACTACATGGCATGGTCAAGACAAGAACACTGAGCTGATCCACGACTCTGGTGATCAAATAAGATGGCAAAACATGACCGCCCACGCCTACCAGCAAGGCACATGATGATGGCAGAAATGTTTACCTGTATTTGTGTGTTTTTCCATCTATCAAGCTTCTCAGCTACATATTTTGTATTTCTGTTCGGACACTGTCTATTCTAATGCAGCAAGCAAGCTGTATGTGCAAACAACTCGTGACAACTTCGCTGAACACTCAAAGAACTTATACATCTAAAGCAACCAGCAAGGAAACACAACACAAACAGCAACATTGCAGTCCTAGCATCTTTACACATCCGTAGCAGCTGGTTTTGTATAACTGTCCACAGATCTATCTTCTGAAGCACTTCTTTTAATATTTAAAGTAATGCCAATTTGTCAGTTCACACTACATACAGTAATGCCCATAAGTCAATTCCCACTATGTAATAATCTTTTCTCTCACATTAAACATACATTTATCAGTTAATTTACTCATATCCCACTTATAAAACTGACTCACCTCACACACAGCTTACAAACCATCAACATACCTTACATTTAGTTAACAAAAGTATATATGCTCACACACTTAACTTACAAAACCATCTTACATTAATTAACAACACCGTCATCTCACACATTTCATTTACAAAACCATAAACTTCCCTAACATTTAGTTAACACAACCGTCATAAACTCACATTTAATTTTCAAAACCATCAACTTTCCTCAACACATTTAATTTTCAAAACCATCAACTTTCCTCAACACATTTAATTTTCAAAACCATCAACTTTCCTCAACACATTTAATTTACAAAACCATCAACTTTCCTTACATTAAGTTTATAAATCTATCAACGTTCCTCAGATTAATTGACAAACTACAAGCTTTCTTTACATTTACCTAATTTACAAACCTATCAACTTTCTTTACATTTTCCTAATTTATAAACCTATGAACTTTATGTACATTTACTTAATTTACAAACCTATAAACTTCCTTTACATTTAATTTACAAAATAATCAAATTTCCGGACTAAAAAACTCCATCATCAAAGAGGCTGCGCCTGGGCCCACCATCTCTGACACACCAGGAAGACATTTGTGGTGAGGCTGGCTCCCATGAGCACGCCGATCAACAGCCAGGTCCACGAGAGATCTGTAGGATGGAAGACCCAAACAGTTTCATGTTAATGGTATACCTCTCATACAAAGTACAACAATTCGTGACAATAGTCATGCTTCAACAAACAGTTTCATGTTGATGGTACATCTCTCATACATAGTACAACAATTTGTGACAACAGTTATGCTTCAACAAACAGTTTCATGTTGATGGTACATCTCTCATACATAGTACAACAATTTGTGACAACAGTTATGCTTCAACAAACAGTTTCATGTTGATGGTACATCTCTCATACAAAGTACAACAATTTGTGACAACAGTTACGCTTCAACAAACAGTTTCATGTTAATGGTACATCTCTCATACAAAGTACAACAATTTGTGACAACAGTTATGCTTCAACAAAGTTTCATGTTAATGGTACATCTCTCATACACAGTACAACAATTTGTGACAACAGTTATGCTTCAACAAACAGTTTCATGTTAATGGTACATCTCTCATACACAGTACAACAATTTGTGACAACAGTTATCCTTCAACAAACAGTTTCATGTTAATGGTACATCTCTCATACACAGTACAACAATTTGTGACAACAGTTATGCTTCAACAAACAGTTTCATGTTAATGGTACATCTCTCATTACACAGTACAACAATTTGTGACAACAGTTATGCTTCAACAAACAGTTTCATGTTAATGGTACATCTCTCATACACAGTACAACAATTTGTGACAACAGTTATGCTTCAACAAACAGTTTCATGTTAATGGTACATCTCTCATACAAAGTACAACAATTTGTGACAACAGTTATGCTTCAACAAACAGTTTCATATTAATGGTACATCTCTCATACACAGTACAACAATTTGTGACAACAGTTATGCTTCAACAAACAGTTTCATGTTAATGGTACATCTCTCATACACAGTACAACAATTTGTGACAACAGTTATCCTTCAACAAACAGTTTCATGTTAATGGTACATCTCTCATACACAGTACAACAATTTGTGACAACAGTTATGCTTCAACAAACAGTTTCATATTAATGGTACATCTCTCATACACAGTACAACAATTTGTGACAACAGTTATGCTTCAACAAACAGTTTCATATTAATGGTACATCTCTCATACATAGTACAACAATTTGTGACAACAGTTATGCTTCAACAAACAGTTTCATATTAATGGTACATCTCTCATACATAGTACAACAATTTGTGACAACAGTTATGCTTCAACAAACAGTTTCATATTAATGGTATATCTCTCATACATAGTACAACAATTTGTGACAACAGTTATGCTTCAACAAACAGTTTCATGTTAATGGTACATCTCTCATTACACAGTACAACAATTTGTGACAACAGTTAAGCCGTGCTGACCAGTGACACTTCTTGAGATTTGCATGTCTTTACACATGGTTTTATTTTTTATTTTTTGGTGCTCGCTCGTTTTGAACTTAAACAGTCCATTCACACTACTTCTACTAGCACTGGACTGAATTTTGCGTGTGGATTAGCTTTCCCTGTTACCATTGTCCCTCGTCATCAGGCGAACCCACTCTAACTTCACAGGCACTTGTAATTTACATCCCCAAGTCAAGGACGAGAAGTCAACATCTTAGTCCAACTGTCGGGTGTGGGGGTGAAATCCCATACCTCGGCATCAGCACACCAGAACTTTTAAGAACATGTTGTTATTCATTCGGCCATGCTGGCCTAACACCGGAATATTTTGTTGTACATTGTCAGCTGGCGCTGCAGCAAAGAAATTATGAGCCCAGTTCGTAACCCCAAACACAACGCATGAAACACAGCTGCGGGCGAGTTGGGAGCTGACTGCATTGCGCCGATTTTTATATAATGGTATGAGTGCTGGTCATTTAGATAGCAATGGCAAACTACTAAACGCAAACATACCAAGAAATCACAACAGCTAAACAATTACAGAATTGACTGCAATGTTCTGTAAAGGATATGCAATTTTTTTGTATCAGGTATTTTATCACAACAAAATTAAATATAATACAAAGTGACATCAAAAAGAGCAATGTACTGCACTGTTTTGTCAAGCCTGTGGCTCAGTATGTCTGACTTCAACGGGCATTTCACCCCATATTTGTTTTCCCCGGCCTTTTCCTTCCCCGAGTCTACCTACAAAGCAACAGGTGTGTGTCTCTCTTCGTCTGGTTCCCATCCCTCGAATTGTCAAACATGGGAGACCCTACCAGTAGCTATGCTACCACCGGCATAGCTTTTGGGGCTCACCAGAACACACAACCACCACCACCCCCCCCCCCCCCCCCCCCTCCCCACACACTTCCATCAGGTGGAGACACGACACCGGGTGATATAAAGTGAATAGATGAATCCTTTTTCTGTTCAAATACACAACACACATTGTCTCAGATCTTACTCCAATACTGTTAAAAAACAACTACAAGTTAACAAGCTGGCACCATGACAACTGCTGATGTTTGTGTGTACCTGTTTAGTTCAAACAAAACAAATGAGTACTCAAAGCTATGATCAGAGGTCAGCTTAGCTGAAAGGTTACGCTCACTCGCTCTTAAACAGTGTGTGTGCTAATGGCGGGGTAGTGATTTTATTCCCTAGACTGGTTAGTTGTAATTAAACATTGACCTCTTGTGAAAAAAGCAATGGCAAACTACTAAACGTTATGCTCAATGTTGAGGTGATGGTCTCATGAGTTGTTGTAGCCGAGGTAGTTCACACGATGAATACAGTGTGACAATGTATTTCAACCAAAAAATGATTCATCTATTCATTTCATAACATATTTAATTCTGTAGTATGCAGCTGATGGGATACAGCGAGACATGCCAGGCCATAAATTAGTGCAGTCTGTTGTGTCTGCTCTGTTCAAATTTACAACTGTAAAATGTTTCTCTGAACAATTATGTTTGTTTTAATTAAACAAGCATCCCCCAAACTAAAGCAATTGTCGTGGAGAAATCTCTTGTTGGCAAGACCAACAACAAACTGTAAAACAGGTGCCAATGGGAAGCATAACTAGGCAAAGCTTGGCTTAATGTTTATACTTCATGAGGAATTTTCTAATAAAGGAGATGAGACAGAGGGAAGATGGAAGAAAGGCAAACAAGATAAATCACTATGCCAAAGAAAAAGAATGAGAGCCAGGGATAATAAGAAGCAGAAAGGATATTTTTTTTCCCCAGCGTTTCCATCCTGTTTCAGGATATTGCGGTCAACATCAGCATCTTTCAGCTGTATGTTGATTCCTAGGCTAGATTACGCTCATCAGCACGCCACGACTTTCTGAGCGACCGGCTCCATACTGTCATAAGTCACTGACGTGACTCCAACCGCTTCCAATTCTCATGCGCTCACGCCAACCATGAGAGTAGTCGGTGGTTAACAGAGAAAGCTGCTAACCCCTCGGCCAGGGAGCCGGCAGAAAGGATAATAATAATAATAATTATAATAATAATAATAATAAGAAGAAGAAGAAGAAGAAGAAAAAGAGGAGAAGGAAAAGATCTAGAGGAAAATTAAAAGTATCAGAAAAGGAATTTAGAACATGAGAAAAAAAAAACGACAGCAACGTGCAAAGAGAAGAATGCAAAGAGAAGGCCAGTGATATTCACTGGCACAGGAATAGAGCATAATGGGGACGACCCGTTGCTGTGAAGTTGGAACTGCGACTAACTAACTAACTAACTAAAGAGAAGAAACTGAAGAAAGAAAATATATTGTCTTGATTATGGAATGAAATACACAAATCCCATAGCAAACAAAGAAACCTACCATTTCTTCTTAGTTCCTTATCTGGAAATTTATTCCTGAAAGTCACCTGCTTCAAGCCGTCACTCTCGTCATAGTCATCATCGGAAGAATCCATCACCCGATGTGATATATCCCGCCTGTACGGATTACGTTTCACAAGAAAGTTATCACACTTGAGCCTTTCATCCTTGTTATTTGCCACAGCTGCTTGGCAGACGTGAGAATCAACTCTTAATTCCTGAACCGGCAATAAATCTGATGCCAGAGTAGAATTTACTGAGTTGTGTGAAAATTGTCTACCCCAAACCTGGCCAGAGACAAGAAAATCTCTCGCCTGCCAAAACTCTGACCTCCCTTCAGGCCCAATATCACTCACAATGTTACAACTCCACGACTTCTTCAATGGCCAGGGTTTGGGGAGTTTCCCCTTCATCGCAATTCTCTGCGATCGTCTAGGGGTAATGTCATGAAGCTTGCCTACCACGGGTTCAGGGCTATTAAACATATTGTTGTTATTAAGTCCTCTACGTACAGATGCCCTATTTTGTCTAAGAAGGCATGCCTGGAGATTTGAATCTTTCCTTGCCACATTATCACTGTGATACTTGTCATTTCCTTTCATGGAAGTCGACAACTGAAGATGTCTACTTTCTGGAGTTTGAGAATCACATGGTCCAACATCTGGTAACACAGAAGATAATGAAGATCTACCAGCAGACCTGTAGGCATTACTAGAAGTCTGTGATCTGTCCGTTGTTCTTGCAGATAACATGTTGGCTTCCGACGGACCAAGTCTGTGAGATCGGAACGATGATACCAGGTGTGCTTCAGCATTATCTGCATGATTGAGTTTGATAACGTGGTTCTTGTGGTTTCTATTGTTGCTGCTCTTGGTATGCTGACCTTCATTTATCTGCATCCATGGAGATGGACTCCTAGAGACATTACAGTGGCCATCAGCTGTAAAAGAAATGTGAAACAAAACACAAAATTACACACACATAAATAAACAACATCATGAAATAATATAAACAAAACTATTTTGCCGAGTACTTACTACAGAACTGTCCGTTACCACGGGTTAAAAAACAGAATGTATATTGTGTATTTTATACCAAGAACAACCAATGTCATGCCTGCTGCAGTTTGCAGAGACTGCAGCTATCCACCACTAACATCCTCCACTATGTAAACAGAATACATGGTGGTTACTTCATGACTGCCGTAGCCACACACACGGTTACATCTGTGCATTTCAGCCACAAGGATTCATTTGTTTGCTTCAACTTATGGAGTTCTAATTATGCATCAGACAAGATGCAGCAAAATATGCCGGGCATTAACACTTTGCTGACCAACTTCGATGATAGACGAATTTACGGCTATAGGCCTTGGTGACCAACTTCGACAATTGCAGAATTAGCGACATGCAGATTTCAAACAGATGGCCTTTCCGACAGCCACTGAATCAGGCTTTATCCAGTTGTTTCCCTTATTCCAATATGGCTGTGCCATGCGTGATATTGTTTTGAGCGGTTTTGATCACGTTTTTTAGTGAAATTTTTGTCACAATTGAAACTCCAGCATTTTCATCATGTCTGGTGACAAAGACCAGGCTCATAATATAGAGGATTCTGACTCTGCCAGCGAATTTGGAGCTGAAAGCAATGATTCCTGGCTAAGTAGAGATGCAGAAGTGAATGATATGGCGATTGAAAGTAGCGACTACGATGTTGAAATTGATGACGGCGGCAATGAAGGTACTTCTGAAGAAAGAAGTGGGTGTGACACAAGAGCAGAACATTTCTACAGCTGAAAATTCTGTTTGGAAATGGAGAAAGGCTCCTCAAAATGAACTTATTGAGCTAGACAATGTTCCTCCATACAAAGAAAAGCAGGGTGTCGTGTCAGACACAACTGGGTTTATGCCCATTGATTTTTTCAAGCTTTTTTCCCCTGACAATGCCATAGGTCTGATCACGTGTCAAGTCAACAGGTATGGTGAAAATCACCTCTCTCGGTACACAGGAAATGCCATGTACAAAAAACTTACTTGGTATCAAACTGATGCAGTTGAAATTTCTGCATTCATAGGCCTTCAGATTGCTATGGGAATGTGTTGTAAACCAGCAGATTCAGACTACTGGTCTAAGAATTTTTGGCTGAATGTAACAGCATATTCGAAGGCCATGAGTCAGAATAGATACCAACAGCTTCACAGAAATCTTCATTTCAACAATAATGATTTTAGAATTGAAAGAGGACAGCCTGGGTATGACCCCTTGTTCAAGCTCAGACCCCTACTAGACGTCATATTGCCTACATACAGGAAACTACACACAGGGACGGGAGTTATCAACAGACGAATCCATGGTGAGGTTCAAAGGCAGGATATATTTCAAGCAATACCTGCCAGCAAAGCCGACAAAGTGGGGATTCAAATTATTTGTACTTACTGATGCCAAAACCCAGTACTGCCTGAAACTAGAGATTTACACTGGAAAGGCAAATAATGAAGGTTGTGTTGGGACAACTTCCAAAGTTTGGCCAACTGAGTGCAAGCTACACCTATCCACACAGATTCTATAAATGGTACCAACCATTATATCATTGTCTAGTTGAAACTGCTCTGGTAAATGGACATATAAGCTACAACACTGCCAACTCTACATATAAGATCACTGTAAAGAGGTTTAGGCAGGACGTCAGTCTTGCTCTTATTGGACCTGCTGTTCTTCGGCGCAATGCAACACCTTCAAGACCACAAGTCACGACATCACGACTTACTGAGCGCCATTTTATTGAAATATATGAAAAGCCAAGGTACAAACCAGACTGTAAAGTGTGTAAGGCTGCAGGTAAAAGAAGCCAGACTTGCATGTACTGCCCAGATTGCAATACACCTCTATGCCTGACACCATGTTTCAAGTTATATCACACGGTTGAGGATTATCAACGTTCCAGACAAAGACTCTTGCAGAGGTCTACAGCTACAATTTCAACCCCAGTTAATGAAGGAGGTAGCTCAGACTTCAACCAGAGGTAAGAATTCACAAATACTAATATTAAAATATCACAGAAACAACACACCAAAGAAAAAACACAATACAGTGTAGAAATTAAAATAAAATTTTTCCAACTTTATTTAATTTTTTTGGGGTTACTTTTCAGTGTTAACATATTTGGTTAACCGTTAAATTAGTGCTCATATTGAGCTTATTTTATTCATTGCCAACCATGTCCCTAACATTTTATAGCTTTGGCATGAACAAATTCACTAAAAACTATGAAAACGATAAATAGCCAAACAAATTCAAGATGGCCACCATGATCATGTGACAAATTTGCATAAAACATATTTTCTCATGTGCAATAACCATTCATAATGGTGCTCTGAAAATTTCAACACCCTACGTCCGTTTTTAAACTTTTAATGAATTTAATTTAAAAACCAGTCATTTTTAAAAAAAATCCACAAACACCCTTGGTAATGGGAGACAATAAAGCTCCGGATTGCTGGTCAACAAAGTGTTAAATTGTGTTCTTTGTTCAAATAAACAAGGTTATCAATTTCACAGATCCCAACAATGACACACACAGATCCCAACAATGACATTCACAGATCCCAATAATGAGATTCACAGATCCCAACAATGACATTTACACAGATCCCAACAATGAGATACACAGATTTTCAACAATAACTCTTACATATTTCCCAACACTGACCTTTACATAGACCCCTAACATTGACAATTACACAGATACCAACATTTACATATTTCCCCGACATTAAAAAAAAAATGTTGCATATCCCTTGCAGTCAACACCACTGACCAGTCATATCTGAATCCAAATTGAGGTAAGTTAACTTGCTGGGGGAGAGAATATTTGGTGAGCTCTGGACACGTGAAGGGGTCATTCGGTCAGTGGTGGAATCTGGGGACACACTGGAGGCAGCGACAACTGCTGGGAGCGACCACACACTGGAAGTTGATGCTGACGGATAGAAATATGTCAAATATATAAACAGACAGAATATATCTTGCATATGCAATCACTCAATCATACAGACAGGTCAACCACCAAACTTGTACATGCAATCACTCAATCATACAGACAGGTCAACAACCAAACTTGTACATGTAATCACTCAATCATACAGACAGGTCAACCACCAAACTTGTACATGTAATCACTCAATCATATAGACAGGTCAACCACCAAACTTGTACATGTAATCACTCAATCATACAGACATGTCAACCACCAAACTTGTACATGTAATCACTCAATCATACAGACAGGTCAACCACCAAACTTGTACATGTAATCACTCAATCATACAGACAGGTCAACCACCAAACTTGTACATGTAATCACTCAATCATACAGACAGGTCAACCACCAAACTTGTACATGCAATCACTCAATCATACAGACAGGTCAACCACCAAACTTGTACATGTAATCACTCAATCATACAGACAGGTCAACCACCAAACTTGTACATGTAATCACTCAATCATACAGACAGGTCAACCACCAAACTTGTACATGTAATCACTCAATCTTACAGACAGGTCAACCACCAAACTTGTACATGTAATCACTCAATCATACAGACAGGTCAACCACCAAACTAGTACATGTAATCACTCAATCATACAGAAGGTCAACCATGAAACTTGTACATGCAATCAATAATACAGACAGACCAAGCCACTCAACTCGTACATGTAAACACTCATTCATACAGGAAGTACCAGCAGTAACGATGTATTTCCTTTTCTACCCCGGGATATACAAGAGCCTTCAAGTCTTATTATTTTGTCTGAACATTTTTACCCTAGAGTGTAATGGTACAGGAAGGCCCCGCTATACGTCGCTTCGGTTTATGTTGTTTCACTATAACGTCGTTGTCACAATGGGACATCACTTTACGTTGCTATGTTCCGCTATAACGTCGTCGTCTGTGTTGCTATGCTGCATTAACATCACCATTTTACATTTTGTGCAGTGCCTTTTTTCCAGGATTTTATCGTGTAATCACCCATAATTATGAGTTCAGTAAGTGTTGATAGTGTGTCTGGTTGTAAGTGAACCAGGAAAAGTGTTACTCTTGAGGTGAAGTTAGACATGCTACGTTGTTTTGAGGCTGGCAATCGGGCTGTTGATATCAGTAACGTCCTTGGTTTACCTCCAACCACGGTAAGGACAATTCATGCAGGTGCTGACAAAATCAAAGAGGGTGCTAAAAACTTAACCCCTTTGAGTGCTTCCAAGATCACTCGTAACAAAGGTACTCTTATGGAGAACATGGAAGCACTACTGGCCGTCTGGATTGAAGACCAGAACCAACGGAATAGGCCTGTGAGCAAGATGGTTATCCAAGAGAAAGCAAAGTCTCTCTATGAAAATCTAGCTAAGAAAGTGGGTGAGAGCAGTACTAGTAACGCTGATGATAGTTTTGGAGCGAATCGTGGTTTTAATGCCTCTACGTCCCAATAACTCTACCACTCGCCCTCCAACCCACCTGTATTTAGCCAGCAAATAACAACCACCAAAATAAACATTATATAATATACTGTATTTAATTTAATTCTATGGGAAATAGTGTTTCGCTATATGTTGTTTCATTTAAAGTCATGTTTTCTAAGAACGTAACCCAGACATTAACTGGGGCCTTCCAGTACCTACCAGTGATGTTTAGTCTTTCCCTTTCTACCCTGGGATGTCATGATCATCACCATGTGACACGCCGGTAAGCGTGGGCGATCATGTTTCGCCATCTCATATGATCACCAGAGTCGTGGATCAGCTCTCTGTTCTTGTCTCGACCATACCATGTGGCCAACCCATACAGGTATTTACTTCTTTGCCTTTCCCTTGTTCTTTTCTCCTCAATCTTGCCTGTCACCAAGTTCTCCAATCTATTTCTTCTCATAACGTATCCAAAAACTTGTGACTGTCTACATCTAATTTCTCTAATCAGTTTACGGTTTACACTTGTTTCTTGTAGGACTTGGTCATTGATTTTATTTGGTCTTTCCATGGTATTGTGTGCATTTTCCTTAGAAACTACAGTTCCACAGCCATCAGATGTTTTTCAGCTTGTCTGCTCATTGTCCACGCTTCACATCCACGCAAAAGTATGCGAAGTAGAGGAGCCTTAAAGTCGTATTATTTTGTCTTTACATTTCTAACCTACATTGTAATGGTAACCTGTGACGCTTAATCTATCCTGGGATGTAGAGGAGTTTAAAGTCTTATTATGTCTTTCCTCTTCTACCCTAAAGCTTTAGTATCGGGACTCTTAGCTAGTTGTTGCAGATGAGGACGGAGAGTGTATGAGAATGTCCCAAGTTCTATTATGTTGGTTCTTGACTCCCCTAGAGGAAAGTGGTACCTACTAGTGATGTTTAGCTATTCTTCTTCTACCCTACAATATAGAGGCACCTACCAGCGATGTATCTTTCCTCTTCTACCCTAGGATGTAGAGTTAACTTGGAGTAATGTTCAGTCTTTCCTCTTCTGTTGTATAGAGGCCCCCTGCAGCCTTGTTTTATCTGAACCACACACAGTAAGATTTCTCAGTTTACTGAAATACAATGTTCTGTCTTATGTAGATATACTGGTGCCAAAGCCCACAGACACGTCAACATGTTGTTTAACACACAAAATGGTCGCTCGTTAAAGGTTGCAGAAGCAATCGCCATTAATCGGCAGAAGCCAGTCTTGTGCAAACAGAAAGACATGATAGTCAGTTTAAAATTACCGTGGTAAACAATTGAAATTACTGTGTGCATATGTGTGTATTTCAGCTTTAAGGATTTATCTAATAACTTTAGTTTATGTTGTGTGATTTCCGCAGTATATACCTGACGAGATGCAGTCAAAATATGCCAGGCAATAAATCATGCAATCCATTGTTTGTGTCTTCGTTATTTAAATTCATCATGGGAAAACGTGAACGTCAACGTGTATTTATTCAACAACCCAAAACCACTCACCGGACCTCTTCGTTAATCCCAGGGTTAAACTCTCCATGTTCTGTTGAACGTGTTCAACCTGAGATATCCCATCACTGTTGGCACATAGAGGTGAAGGTAGAGCTGATGGAGGTAAAGCAGGTTCCCTGTGATCTTCCTTGCCAGAATCGCAGGTTACACTGTTTCGTGACCCTTTCTCTGCTGCATGTGGCTGGCTCATCTGTTTTCTAGAAGAAAAAGGATTTGTTGAGGAAAGCGGTGTAAGTGTAAGAAGGGAAATATCAGTAAAACAAATCAACACAATTAGTTTTTGAAAAGTTCCCCACAAAACTGATAAAATCAAGGCAACCAGTGGTTCACCACTTGCCAAACATCGACTGTAAATTAGACTTCACATAAACAACAACTGGTGGCACAGTGGCCTAGATAAATCATCTGCATCTGGTCTATAAAGACCTAGTTCGATTCATTCAGCAAGGTTTTTTAATGTAAAAAGTAAAAGAAGAAGGATCCTGTGAAAGTGAATTGGATTCACACAAAAAAGGTAAGAACTCAAAGGACCAATGCACAGGTTAAAAATCCTTCAGCAGTAGGAAAAAGAACAAAGCAGGCAACTGCCCAGGCAAATCTCAACGTTACAAAAGTTACCAACAAAAATAATATTGAAAGCATGTCTGATTCCTTTACTCACACACTGATCCTAGCAAGTGCTAAGGAGTTTGTGAGCTGTGCTGAGAACCCACTTATGTATCTGTGAGAGATGAATGGTGCACTTATGGAGATATCTGTGTGCCAAAAATGGTAAACCTTGACCAAACACAATAGAACAAAACCATCATTATATTAACAAAAACAACAACCACTGGGATAAGTCTATATACCTACTTGTGTTCAGTTGGTGCCGTGAAGTGTCTCAGATAAACACAAAACTACAATGCAACAAATCAACACACTGCATCTACCTACTTGTGTACGGTTGGTGCCGTGAAGTGTCTCAGATAAACACAAAACTACAACGCAACAAACCAACACACTGCATTTACCTACTTGTGTACAGTTGGTGCCGTGAAGTGTCTCAAATAAACACAAAACTACAACGCAACAAACCAACACACTGCATCTGCCTACTTGTGTACGGTTGGTGCTGTGAAGTGTCTCAGATAAACACAAAACAACGCAACAAATCAACACACTGCATCTACCTACTTGTGTACGGTTGGTGCTGCGAAGTGTCCCAGATAAACACAAAACAACGCAACAAATCAACACACTGCATCTACCTACTTGTGTACGGTTGGTGCTGTGAAGTGTCTCAGATAAACACAAAACAACACAACAAACCAACACACTGCATCTACCTACTTGTGTACGGTTGGTGCCGTGAAGTGTCTCAGATAAACACAAAACAACACAACAAACCAACACACTGCATTTACCTACTTGTGTACAGTTGGTGCCGTGAAGTGTCTCAAATAAACACAAAACTACAACGCAACAAACCAACACACTGCATTTACCTACTTGTGTACAGTTGGTGCCGTGAAGTGTCTCAAATAAACACAAAACTACAACGCAACAAACCAACACACTGCATCTACCTACTTGTGTACGGTTGGTGCCGTGAAGTGTCTCAGATAAATACACAACTACAACTCAACAAACCAACACACTGCATCTACCTACTTGTGTACAGTTGGTGCTGTGAAGCGTCCCAGATAAACACAAAACAACACAACAAACCAACACACTGCATCTACCTACTTGTGTACAGTTGGTGCTGTGAAGTGTCTCAGATAAATACACAACTACAACTCAACAAACCAACACACTGCATCTACCTACTTGTGTACAGTTGGTGCTGTGAAGTGTCTCAGATAAATACACAACTACAACTCAACAAACCAACACACTGCATCTACCTACGTGTGTACAGTTGGTGCTGTGAAGTGTCTCAGATAAATACACAACTACAACTCAACAAACCACCACACTGCATCTACCTACTTGTGTACAGTTGGTGCTGTGAAGTGTCTCACATAAACACAAAACAACGCAACAAATCAACACACTGCATCTACCTACTTGTGTACGGTTGGTGCCGTGAAGTGTCTCAGATAAACACAAAACTACAACTCAACACACTGCATCTACCTACTTGTGTACAGTTGGTGTCGTGAAGTGTCTCGGATGCCGACTTCTCAAACAGCAGACCAGCGACACTAACAAGTTGCTTCCAGCCATGAGAATCCTTCCTCTGGGTACGTGAAACCAGGATGAGACAGCAGTGGGAGTGACGGAGGTCAGAAGTGTCAGCATCAGCCACAGAGTTAAGTGAACAGCATCCACTGGGTACAAGCTGCAAAATGACAACAAATATTTCAACATTAACTCACTGCACATACCTGGCCGGCGGACAGACTCACGATGTTTCTACTGCATATTTATTTTCTGTAAAAAGTGGTGTATATATTCACCAACCAGCCAATACCAATATAAAAAGTGATGTATATAAAGATTCACTAACCTGCCAATACCAATGTAAAAAGTGATGTATATAAAGATTCACTAACCTGCCAATACCAATGTAAAAAGTGGTGTATATAAAGATTCATCAATCTGCCAATACCAATGTAAAAAGTGGTGTATATAAAGATTCACCAATCTGCCAATACCAATGTAAAAAGTGGTGTATATAAAGATTCACTAACCTGCCAATACCAATGTAAAAAGTGGTGTATATAAAGATTCACCAATATGCCAATACCAATGTAAAAAGTGGTGTATATAAAGATTCATTAACTTGCCAATACGTGGTGTATATAAAGATTCGCCAACCTGCCAATACTAATGTAAAAAGTGGTGTATATAAAGATTCACTAACCTGCCAATACCAATGTAAAAAGAGGTGTATATAAAGATTCACTAATGTGCCAATACCAATGTAAAAAGTGGTGTATATAAAGATTCACCAATCTGCCAATACCAATGTAAAAAGTGGTGTATATAAAGATTCACCAACCTGCCAATACCAATGTAAAAAGTGGTGTATGTAAAGATTCACTAACCTGTTCTTACCAGCCGCTAAAAGTCCTCCAAAACAGAAAGCACAACCACAAAATGTGCTGATCACTTCTCCCGACACAGCAAGCCAATCTGGCAGAACACTGAAGTATAATCGGACTGTCCGACTGACGGAAGGCACGTCTGAAGGAGCTCCAGATGCTAGTGATACAGAGTACAGGGCAAGGCTAAAGATGAGATGGCAAATGCCAGCACAGACGCACAGGATGAACATCAAGCGAGGCAGGACTGGTTGGTGAGGTGGTGCGTCTCTCGTCTGAGGAGATGAATAATATGAACACAATGTGAACATAACCAAACATATGTTCTTTCATATTTGTTTTAAGTAGATAAAAAGTCGACTTTTATCTGTTTTAAGTAGATAAAATAACATTAAATGCAAACTGGAAATGATAAATATTATAGAAACTAACATACACTTGACTAAATTTGTTTCTTTTGTATTCATTCTAAAGAAATAAAATAAACTTCATATACAAATTGGAATGATGAAAATAAAATAAATATGAGCAAATTTGTATTCTTTCACATTTATTCCACAGAGATAAAGTAACATCAAATCAAACTGGAATGATTAATAATGTTAACACAATAACATAAATTATACCAAATTTGCGATCTTTCCTATTTATGGTAAAGAGATAATGGAAAATCAACTACAAATGGAAATTACATGTCAACTGCGTGATTGTGTTATAATGTATGCTACTGTTGTTATTTGTCAATTCTTTGGAAGACTAAGCCATGAGCTGTATTTACCTAAGAGGGGGCTTCAAATGAAAACCTTAAAAGTGATAGAAGTTATAATAACCATGCCATTGTCTTGTAACCTGTCAATACTGTTGTTAAGGATGTCAAGAGTGTTAAGCATGTGACATTATGGCGCAGAAGAAGGCGGTGACGTTATAAGGAGTTTAAAGCTGGCTGCCCCACTTTTGACATGCGCCAAAGGAAAGCTGTTATCCGTTTGTTTGATCAGTGAAGTGGTGAAACCTGTAGAAATACATCGGCGAATGAAGGTCCAGTATGGTGATGCATGCCTGTCAGTTCAGCAAGTGTATGAGTGCAGTGGGAAGTTTCACAATAGCGTGACTTCTGCGACAGACTGTTCATGATGGGTCAGGCACACCAAGTAGTGACCCCAGAGAATTTTTTCTACAGGAATCCAGGCACTTTGTCGACACTGGAAGACCTGCATTGAATGCAGTGGTGACTACATCGAAAAATGATAGATTTGTTCTTTACTCTTTTAGTTTCATAGTATATTCTCACTCACTCTCTCTCACTCACTTCACTCTCTCACACACACTCACTCACACATTCTCTCTCTCTCACACACAACAACAACAAACATGTATGGTCTTCATTGAAGCCCTCTAGTATATATGCTACTGTTCTTATTTGCCAATTCTCTGGAAGACAAAACCATGAGCTGTATTTAACTATTATGCATGGGCATTCAGATTGTCCAAGTCCTAAAATGAAGTTGCATCTATGGGAGTGAGGTTGGTGGTGATATTCCTTCCTGCCTGCTATCAAAGTACCAACTACACAGGGGCTGTGTTGTAGAGGTCTCCTTCCCTTCCCCCAGCCCAGAAACCAGTGGAGTGTACCAGACTGGCACTGGAACTTCACACCTGAGGCATATTAGAATGTAACCAGACCATGATTCACCACAGCACATACAGACAAGCTGGGCGTAGGTTGGCATGTTCCTCCAAGATTGGAGAACAGACTCCAAAACAATCCAGCCCAGAGAGATAGATGTGTATCAGAACAAACTGTGACATAGACAATTAATATCCTCGACACCTGAACATATGTTAATGAAGATATGTATCAAACCAGACTGAGACATAGACAGTTAGCATCCTTGTCGCTTGAACATATGTTAATGGAAATGGATCACTCATGGCAAGTCGCAGTCCTATCACATATTAAAAGTTAAAAAGTTAGTTGCATATCCTTTACAGGACATTGCAGTTAACATCAGCATTTTTTCTGTTATGATCTCTTGGCAAGTTTAAGTTCAGTAGTTTGCCATTGCTTTCTGAAGACCGGCACCCATACCATTTCATTAAAAAAAAACCAACGCAACACGGCCTGCTGCCAAACCGCGCACAGCTGTGTTTCGAATGTGGGTATGCAGGATTACGAACCACATCATTAACCCCTTCACCATGTAGCTGGCTATCACATATTAGTAGTTATATTTACTGTGTGTGATTGTGTTTGACTGTGTAAGACTGTACACCTGTGAGTGTTAACCTGTGTGATTGTGTACAAAATGCTTACTTGATGATCACGGCTGACAGTCTTTATCTTCTCCTTCAGCCGATCCAACAAACTCAACTGGTCATCGGTCATTTTACTGACCAACTTCTTGTCCTGGTCAGTCAGATAGTTGGAGACCTGCTTCCTACACTTGTCACAAAGGCTGTACCTGTGCTCCAGGTAGCTTCGGTAGACCGCCACCTCATCATCATAGCTGGCCTGGTGGGTAAAGATATGGTCGTCAGTTCAGTGGTACACTCTTAACATTTCATGTTCTGAACGTAACTGAACAGATGTTACACAGTGTTCAAACAACATTATATTACAAAGCCTTTTCAGGATGTTGCGATCAACCCCTGGTTAATATTCTAGGCATTGTTAGACTCAGTAGCTTGCCATAGTTTTCCGAACAAGAAGTTAATGTGTGTGTAAGTCCAACTGACCGGTGCAGAGAATGAACCCACGCTGCCACTCAAGAAACACTAGGAGACATTTGCCTAAAGCTAACATTTTTAAATATCAAGACATTCCTCAAGATCTGGCTGTCTATTGAAGTCCAGATATTCTGCAAAGACTAGAATATATTTCTTTTAAATGTAGCGTTTTCTAAAAGTCCAGATATTCCTCAAGATTTGCCCATCTAATAAAGTCCACATATTCCCTAAAGATAAGTCCACATATTCCCCAAAGACAAGGTTTTTTAAGTCAAACATTTCTCTCAAATTCAAATCCTTTAGTGAATGTAAACATAGAAGCCACAAGCAATGTTTCACAATGTATTGCCTGGCATATTTTACTGCACGTCGCCAGGTGCATGCTGCACAGTTATATGTCATATCAAGTGAATAAATCAATCATATGTTGTCTGAAACACATACGACAGTCACTGATATGGTTCGAATGTAAAGCATTGTTATCCCCATTATAACTGCAGTCACTGTGAAAGCCTTCTGTTGGCACAACACCAAAATTAGGCGACTAATTGCTATGGTCCTGGTGTATTTGAGTATTCATTTATTGTTCATCGAATACAGTACGTAAAACACCTTTCTTTGTCAACTTCATGGATGCATATTAGGAGGTATTGAGAGATGATAGTGCTTGGACTATCGACCGCATAGGGTTTCATGAAGGCTGATTAACTCTCTTCACATCAATGAATGGTACAATTACTGGATGATGTACAAGTACTTAACTTCACTGAATGGTAAAAATAGTTACTTCACTGAATAGTACAAATAATGGATGGAATACAAGTACAGTCAAACCTCAGTTTTCGTTGCTTTCGGTTTCTCGGTTTTCGTCAGTTGCCTCGGTTTTCGTCAACCTGCCCTGATGGGACCTCGCTGCTAATTTTGAGAAAACAAAGGCACTCATGCATTCTTCTGCTCTGTTTGGCGTTGTTTCTCGTTGTGAGCACTTGCTAATAAGTTAACCCTTTCCCGTTAGCTCCATCATGGTACCAAAGAAAGTTTCCAGAGACAGCAGCCCTTCGAAGAAGAAGGCCAGGAACACGATCAAGTTGATGAAGGAAAACACTGAAAAATACAAGAGCGGCATTAAGATTGCTGAAATTGGCCGCATGTATGGGAAGTCGCCATCCACGATAAGTTCCACTGTGAACGTGCTAACGAAACAGAGATCGCAAACAAATGAAGATGTCGAACAGTTATTATTAATTTTGATAAATCAAAAACAGTTAGATGGTGATTCTGTTTCAGAGGCAATCATATGTGAAAAGGTCAGTATGTTGTATGCCGATCTCATTAAGGAAATGATTGGGACGAATGTTAGTGTACTTAGTGATTTAAAAGCCATCAGATTATGGTTTGAAAAATTCAAGAGGCGCACTGGCATACATTGTGTTACTAGGCACTGTGAAGGTGTGAGTTCGGACACATCTGGGGCCGAAAAATAGTATTAAACACTATTCTCTATAAAATGTCTAGAATGAATTAATTAGATTTCCTTTGATTCATAAGGAAATAACTGCCCCCGTTTTCATTGGTTTCGAGTTTCGCCAGTTGTCTTCGGACAGATTATCAATGAAAAGCGAGGTTTGACTGTACTTACTTCACTGAATGGTACAAATAGTTACTTCACTGAATGGTACAAATGATAGATTGAATACAAGTACTTCACAGAATCGTAAAATACTGGATGGAGTACAAGTACTTACTTCACTGAATAGTACAAATGCTGGATGGAATACAAATACACACTTCACTGAACAGTACAAATACTGGATGAAGCACAAGTACTTCATTGAACAATACAAATGCTGGATAGAGTATAAGTGCTTACTTCACTGAATAGTACAAATACTGGATGAAGTAGAAGTACTTACTTCATTGAACGGTACAAATGCTGCAATCTGTCGAAGTTTCAACACTTGGTTCTGGGTACAGCTCTCACAGAGAACAGAAGTGCCCGTTATAAACTCTGACTGGGAACAGACTGTGGGCGTCTTAAACTCCTTCACCTCAAACTGATCTGTCAATGGCTGGTTGTAGTCACCGTCCTGGCAGATTTCATAAATATGCCATTTATTACACAGAAAAGTAAGCAAATAAATTACAATTAATTCCACGTGCCATATCACTAAACAGTATTCTTTGGTCATGTGATGAGAAGAGAGGCATTAAAGAACATCATGATAAATAGAAAATGAGAGATAGCGGCATGGAGGAATATAGGCAGAAGAATTGATCCGGAACACCAAGGACCGAAATCTGTGGAAAGACATGCATGCCCACACCAGTTAGCATGGCACATGATGATAATCACAGCACCCAGTCATAGACTTTCCACTCCTATACTTGGAGTGTAGTGGTAACGTAGTGTTGTTTGGTTTTTTTCTCTGTAACCCTTGCATGTATAGGTACCTTATTGTCCTAATTAGTCTTTCCTCTTCAACCACTATGTAACTCACATTTGTTTAATGTTTCCTCTTCTACCCTTGAGTGCAGAGATAACTCCAATGCAGTCTTTTCTCTTCTACCCTGGAATGTAGAGCATCTTAGGGTCTTGTTTAGTCTTTCCTCCCCTACCCTGGAATGTAGAGGTACCTTACAGTCTTGTTTAGTCTTTCTTCTTCTACCCTTGAGTGCAGAGGTAACTCACAGAAATGATAATTACCTCAGTGAGATCATTCATCAAACGTGCCATACCAGTAAGCATTGGCGGTCAAGTTTCGCCATCTCACTCGATCACCAGAGACTTGGATAAGCTCGGTGTTCAGAGTCGTGGATCAGCTCAGTGTTCTTGTCTCGACCATGCCACGTGGTCATGCCATCCAGGTATTTACTTCTCTGCCTTCCCCTTATTCTCTTCCCCTCGATCTTGCCAGTTGTCACCAAGTTCTCCAATTTATTTCTTCTCATAACGTGACAAAAAAATTGTGACTGTCTACGTCTAATTTCTCTAATCAGTTTACCATTTTCATTTGTTTCTTGTAGGACTTGGTCATTGGTTTTTTCTGACTGTCCGTGGTATTCTTTGCGTTTACCTCAGAAACCACATTTCCACAGCCATCAGATGTTTTTCAGCCTGCTTGGTCATTGTCTACACTTCACATCCATACAAACGCGCAGGTAGCACCTCAACACTCTTTTTCTTGTTGCAAATGACATCTTTTCATTGGTCAGTATGTTTCCCATCTTGCAAAAGGCTACCTTCGCAGATGGCGATTCTTGTTCTAATCTCTTCAAGCAGGCATCTCCCATCAGATGTTATGGCTATTCCGAGATCATTATGCATTTCAAATCCATCATTCTTATGCATGACTTTCTGAAGGCAACAACATGTGTTCCATAAGCTGGACCAGCCAGACAGTGCACCAAGGAAACAAACAAACCACTTTGGGGACAATTACCTCTGTGAAACCATTATACTGATCACAGTACGGGCATCTCCACGAATCTGCTTTCTCAGGCTGATCTGCCACATCCTCATTGCAGAACCAACAGTTTAGTCTTAGCTGTAGCCTTGTTTTTCCTCTTGTGCTTTTCAACCTGAGAAAGAAGCATGACAGTACTTTAATTCAAGAACATTATGGCAGAACCAACAGTCATAAATCTGTCCTGTTTCCTCTGGGCTTTTCACAATTTAAGTTGCCAAACCAGGGGTTTTTAACTAGTAAAGAATTTCATTATGTTATTAACCTCAGGTAACTAGGGTTAGAATTAAATTGTAAGAAGACACAAATTATGGTAGTCACTAGGAAGGAAGAAATACCACAATGTAATATACAAGTAAATGGAAATACTCTTAAACAAGTGAATCGGTACAATTATCTCTGAACAGTTATAACATCTGATAGAAGATGCTTTGAAGAGATTAGAACAAGAATCGCGATGACAAAGGTAGCCTTTTACAAGTGTCGTGAAATTAGGTCAAATTAGCTGGCTTCGTACAAAGAATTTCCATTGTATGGGAGTAAATCATTCAGGACTTCCCCTGTTATATTTAACTCGGGAGACGACGGTTGATTTGCATAAATTAGTAAGTTCTAGAACTTAGAAGGTTCTTGATTGAAGGGTCAAAACGCACACTAAGTTTATTTCGTGAGTAAACTAGACGTGGTCACTGGTCAGGAGGAAAACGTGATTCTCACGTAAAGTGAGGAAAACGTGCAACATGACTTTTCCGGTTTGGAGGGTTTACTTCGCAACTGGAAGAGGGCATAGGGACATCATTTCGATCTGAGACTCCACCGGGAGCTGAGCTCCAGAACATCAGCTATTATTGTCAAGAATTGTTAAGCTAGAGGCTTGTTAACCACAAGACAGTAAAGTCAGCTGAGAGGTGGTAGTTCATGGTTTTCAGGTGTTGCCTGTTGTTGAAAACCTGCATTACTGTTGTTGAAGACCTATAGGGCTGTTGTTGAAGACCTGCATTACTGTTGTTGAAGACCTATAGGGCTGTTGTTGAAGACCTGCATTACTGTTGTTAAAGACCTATAGGGCTGTTGTTGAAGACCTATAGGGCTGTTGTTGAAGACCTGCATTACTGTTGTTGAAGACCTATAGGGCTGTTGTTGAAGACCTATAGGGCTGTTGTTGAAGACCTATAGGGCTGTTGTTGAAGACCTATAGGGCTGTTGTTGAAGACCTATAGGGCTGTTGTTGAAGACCTGCATTGCTGTTGTTGAAGACCTATAGGGCTGTTGTTGAAGACCTATAGGGCTGTTGTTGAAGACCTATAGGGCTGTTGTTGAAGACCTATAGGGCTGTTGTTGAAGACCTATAGGGCTGTTGTTGAAGACCTGCATTGCTGTTGTTGAAGACCTATAGGGCTGTTGTTGAAGACCTATAGGGCTGTTGTTGAAGACCTATAGGGCTGTTGTTGAAGACCTATAGGGCTGTTGTTGAAGACCTGCAGTACTGTTGTTGAAGACCTGCATTACTGTTGTTGAAGGCCTGCATTACTGTTGTTGAAGACCTGCAGTACTGTTGTTGAAGACCTATAGGGCTGTTGTTTAAGACCTGCATTACTGTTGTTGAAGACCTACAGTACTGTTGTTGAAGACCTGCATTACTGTTGTTGAAGACCTGCATTACTGTTGTTGAAGGCCTGCATTACTGTTGTTGAAGACCTGCAGTACTGTTGTTGAAGACCTATAGGGCTGTTGTTGAAGACCTATAGGGCTGTTGAAGACCTGCATTAGTGTAATGTTGAAGACCTATAGGGCTGTTGTTGAAGACCTATAGGGATGTTGTTGAAGACCTATAGGGCTGTTGTTGAAGACCTGCAGTACTGTTGTTGAAGACCTACAGTACTGTTGTTGAAGACCTGCAGTACTGTTGTTGAAGACCTATAGGGCTGTTGAAGACCTGCAGTACTGTTGTTGAAGACCTATATGGCTGTTGTTGAAGACCTGCATTACTGTTGTTGAAGACCTATAGGGCTGTTGTTGAAGACCTGCAGTGCTGTTGTTGAAGACCTATAGGGCTGTTGTTGAAGACCTGCATTACTGTTGTTGAAGACCTGCATTACTGTTGTTGAAGACCTATAGGGCTGTTGTTGAAGACCTGCAGTGCTGTTGTATGAAATCTACTTGCCTGTGGTGAAAGACCTATAGATAGGCCTTGAAATTCAAAATCTAATGCAGTGGTTCTCAACCTTTTTTGGCCCGTGCCCCCCTTCACCATATGGGAGAGTTTATTCCGAGCTGGAGTCCGAATAGACAGAGTAGTTTATTCCGAGCTGGAGTCTGAATAAACAGAGTAGTTTATACGGAGCTGGAGTCTGAATAAACGGAGTAGTTTATACGTAGCTGAAGTATGAAGCTGTTTAAATATCAAGAATAATTTTCCAGATTGTGTGTGTGTGTGTGTGTATTTGTGTGTGTCGTAAAATACATATAAAGAGAATAAACATATCAGAGAGCTAAGTAATTAAAGATAAAGACCCCCTTTTCACCTCATGAGACGTATTGAGTAAATGGCGTAGGCCCCATTGCTATATTGTGGTTAAGGGGTGATGAACGTTCTCAACAAATAATATAAACTCGGCCCGCATTGAATAGCAGTTTCAGAGCCAACTGTAACAGAATGACGGAAACCGACTCCTTTGACGATTAAAATTACAAACGCTGTTTAATAACTCAGCGCATGAGCTTGGTGCGACGAAAAACATTAAAACATTAACTACTCGAAGTGCCTGTCATACCAGGTCAGCATCAAGAATATATAAATTAAGCTTTATGTTACGTGCTCAGCTTGGTTGATATACATATCAACACGATCCCTACCCGTCCTTCGGCGTCCTTCTGTCACTCCATCAAAGTCTCCGTCCCGCCGTTTCGCGACATCTAGTTTTCCCCATCGTTCGCTTGCCTATTCGCTCACTGCTGTTGTGACTGTCGTCTCTCACTATATAGGTACCTATCCAACCACGAATGCGACGTGAAGCCAACCTATTATTCTCCAAATCGATATCTGCGACCGTTTCCTATCATCTCCCAAGCACGTCTGTTGTTTCTATTGACATTGCCGTGTGACGATTCTGTGTTGTTACGTCACTTCCTTCTCATTACTAGCGTTTCTGTTCTGGGATTCTTTACTCTATTTAATTTACGTCATTAAGTCGCACTTGCTCCTTGGCACCGATATGTGTACACGAAACGGCAGCAGATGGGTAATTTGGTAAATACATTGCCAGCAGTCTTTACTCCCCAGGGCATACCCTATCCACCTATAAGTTGGAGAAATACAGTGACATGGTCCCAAGCTTGAGGCAAGAAGCTTTTCGCCATTGAGATAGGCGCGTGAGGCCTTGTTACCAACTCTGCATTACAACGTGGTGACACAACTAGGCGTAAAGGAACAAGCAAGAACTCGGGCAGTTAAAAGACTGGGCGAGGCAGCGGAGAAGGCCTAGAGCTGGCTATCGAGCAACCGCAATACGGGGTGGGACAAGGACGATATGCAGTAAATGGTTCAACTTTGCCTGCAATGTTTTTCACCGTCTCTCAAGAAGAACAATCTCAGCAACACAAAAACCTCTCCAGAAGAGTACCACCTCACAATGAGACAGAAACAACAGCCACTGAGAAGTCGACAAGAGAAAGTCTCGATGGATACGCACGACAGGAGAAAGACGTCTGGGCTCGCCCGCTGAGAGTGTCAGGAAGGCCAAGGGGCCGAAACATTCGTCGATGGTGAACCATTTCTGACGATCAGAAGCCTCATGTCGTGCTTGCTCCCCGGCGGAGTTTTTACCACTGCTACCGACTTCAGGCTGGGTCGACCAAAAGTCTATGACAAAAATCCCCGCCTCAAAGGGGATTCGAACACATGACCTCTAAATTGGCAGGCAAGGGTGCGAGCCACTGTGATACCGCGGCTCCCTGGCAGATCTGCCATAAAGTAAAGAGACAATGGAAAAATAACTCCCAAGTAAGATGCACTATCTCAACCAGGAAAAATTCTAGGCGTGGAATGATGTGACAGACAATGTGCCTACAATTCATAAACAACAACGCCGAAACATGGGAATGATGATTACGTTGGGGGTAACCCTCACAACATTTCAGACAACAATTCTGCAGATTCTTCTAAACAGGATGTTATGAGCGTTAACAAGATTTTCGCTAGCCTTGCCGCCATTCCTGAATGCGGTAACGTTATGAGCCAGTTGTCAGACAGGTAGAAGCTTAGATGCGAAAGAATGCAGGTTAATTATAGAACTGGGGGGGGGGGGGGGGGGGGGGGGGGGAGAAGGAATGTTAACGAAGTTTACAGTTCGGGTTTCCGCACATGTCACCATTTTCGCAGAGAAGCATGGGAAATTATTGGGAAACATATGAGGCCATGATTTCAAGGGATTTATCAATTAACTAGTGCAAGGATAACACCTATTAGTACTAATACTGACTTTATACAACATTTCTTTACTTATTCAGTCTTTTTCGGTAGAGATTTGTTCGCAGCAGACGAGCAAATCTCCGGCGGGCCTACTCTCGCTGGTCGCGAGATCCGCACAGTGGAAGTATGGGAGATTTGCTTGCAAATAGACAGGCAATATCTCCTGCGGTAGCTATGGCGGACCTATTCCCGCTGGTCGCGGGGACCGCTATAAGTCAGGTGGGGAGTCTGACGATAGTGCACGCTTTACACAGGTCCGGACACTTGTGATTGACAGATGTGCGCGCCCTCATGGTCCGGGCTCGTAAAAGGCCCTCACCTGTGGGACATGGCTGAACGTCTCTAAGCCGGGTCCCTTGGGTGTCAGGGTCTGGCCATAACTCGCCACCGGCTCGTGGTGGTGAGGTCTCGGTGGATTGACGCTGAGCCGCCAGCGTCTGCAGCCTACCTTGTGCCAGACGTATTGGTTACCCATTCCTCTGGAATACACAAGACTAGGCCGAGGGAGGGGTCATGTCGTTTGGGCATCACATGATCTCTGAAGCTCTGCCCAGACATTGTGATGGAATATTGGCCACATTCCACTCACATACTTTAGTCTGTCAAGACTGCAAGGTGTCTACTTACAACATCAAAGAATTAGATGAGTCCGATATTCAGGTACAATGGAATAAGATCAACCAGCAGCTAAAGCCTTCTACATGAGAACACCGGGATTCATCGGGAGATGACGACCCAGGAAGAACTGTGTCGAGTAAAAGAGACAGTAAAATCAAATATGACGTTACTACAAGCAGCAAGACCAGGGCCGTGCAGTGCTATGATACAGAGAGGCGGGCGCATCAGGCGGCACCGTAAGGGGGCGGCATAAGCAGCGAAGGAAGGGCGGCATTTCGAAGACTTGGATCATTAATGGGCGGCATTTTGAAGACTTGCATCATTAAGGGGCGGCATTATGAAGACTTGCATCATTAAGGGGCGGCATTTCAAAGACTTGCATCATTAAGGGGCGGCATTTCGAAGACTTGTATCATTAAGGGGCAGCATTTTTAAGACGTGCATCATGCTAAGAAAATCTATTGCACAGCTCTGAGCAAGACAAACGACATACGGACATTACGCCTGCCTCTTCATTGCGACGCTTCATGGTAAAAGCAGTAGGACAAAAGAAGACGAATAAATTAACTTTTCAAATGCAACATTTACCACAAAGTTAGAATGGATTTTCGGACTCTATGAACAAGTCCGCTGCTTGTTTCAGAGTGTTCATCTTCGGCATACATTTGTGCTATGTGAACAGTGTAGAACAGGGTTGGCAAACTTTCTGTGCGGAGGGCCGCATTGACAAATAAAGTAAAGCGTTGGCGGGCCGCATATATATATATATATGCTTTGACATACGTTGTCTATATATGTTATGAACAAGAGAAGAGACAGGAGAGGGATGTGTGTGGTTAAATTCCTGTAACTTTATGTGGCCCTAGGAGGCCAGTCAAAAAATGTTCTTCCCCCATATAGGGGGAAGTTACGCAAACTGAAACTAAAACGTACATTGAAAGTATACAAATAAAATTTAAGAAATAAATTTATAACCCGAAAGTTGGTTCTAAAATGTAAGTATCTATTAATTAAAAATATTTTCTGTCAGAAATCTAAATGTATTATATTTGTCGTTAACATATTTTACTTATACATTGATTTTTTTAATTTAAACGGTAAAAGATTAGACGTTAAAAGTTGATTTTTATTATTACCTCTATAATATAATTTATTGTTTCTATAATTTAAGTAGTCTCTCTTAGAACAATATTAGATGTTTATGTCCCCTACTAAAAAAGTACGGATTGTCAGATTCTCACCCATGGTTGCAACGCGTCGTCTGTACCAACGCCGACAAATGCAACCGGGCTCCACTCTGAGCGATGTTAAACACACTAAGTACAGGCTCAACTCTGAGCAACGCTAAGTCCGTTGCTGGACTTCAGGGTTGAGCCTGGCTGGACTTCGCTGGCGCCGTCGAAGATGCTGCGTTGTACCTAGTGTGTTTAACATCGCTCAGAGTGGAGCCCTGTTGCATTTGTCTGGCATTGGTACAGACGACGCGTTGCAACCATGGGTGAGAATGTTTATTCCGAGCTGAAGTCCGAATAGACAGAGTAGTTTATTCCGAGCTGGAGTCCGAATAGACAGAGTAGTTTATTCCGAGCTGGAGTCCGAATAGACAGAGTAGTTTATACATAGCTGAAGTATGAAGCTGTTTAAATATCAAGAATAATTTTCCAGATTGGTATCCCCAATAACAATAATTGTGTTCCCATGCGAGTTAAAGAATTGTTAACTTGCGTTTCTGTACACTTACTGTTTACAGGCTTCCATCTTTGTTGACATTACCGCCCTACTATTTCCTGCTATTGATGTCCTCATCATTCCGGTCCAAGCTGACAGTAATATGCGTCGCCTCAGAAAGATATGATTAGGCAATTCAAACACCAGGCTTCCGACTTACTGGCCTGATGAATTAACAAATAAACAAGGAAATGCTACGCACATAAAGTGCAGGAAAACCTGGTATATGTGAAGCAGGTTGAAAAGAGAGAGGAGATAGATAGATAACGAAGCTAGTGTGAGAGACAGAGATATGAGAAAGATGTGTTGAAAGACATAAAAAAGTGTTCATAATCATAGTTCCTAATATTTTTTTATTAAAAAGTCGCTTGCACCCAATTAATTGCTGAAATATTTTTAAAAAAAAATAAAAAAATAAGTGTCCAGCAGGGAATCGAACCAACAGCTCCCGCTTATCAGGCAGAGACACTTACCACTATGCTACTGAGGATATGATTTTGAATCAACAAAAGTATATAACATAGCCACGCTCATGTCCCGATGACATCACATACGTTAAGTCACGTGACTAGGCAAATCACGTGACCAGGACCACCCGGGGTTTCCGGGACCAGGAAAAATCACGTGATCGTTCAGCTCTGAATAAACAGAGTAGTTTATTCGGAGCTGGAGTCCGAATAGACACTTTCTCACCATATTTTAATAACGTCATTCTCCCCCCCCCCTTTCCTATAAAAAATGTGGCCCGTGCCCCCCTTCACCATATTTTCAGAACGTCATTCCCCCCTTTCATATTTCCTACCTAAATATCCCCCCACCCCTACACAGTATACGTAAAAATGGAAGGTAAATATGATAAAACAGGTCTAGACATCCACATAAAACGTGTTTTGTGGGTCTACTTACTTTATAAAATGAATTTTAGAAGGATGAGACGTGCATAACTGTAAAGTATGAAGGGAAAAGCAATATCAAGTAATTGGTTCTTGTATTAACGCGATGTTGAAATAATCTTCATCCCCCCCTGGAAACCCTAAAATCCCCCCCCCCCCCCCCCCCCCCGGGAGGGGGGGAGAGAGATTCCCCACCGGTTGAGAACCACTGATGTAATGGTACCTCAATGATGCTTGTATACGAGATTGTCTCAAACGGTCATATGAAAACTGACTTCAAAAATATGTTCCGTCAGGTTAAATGATTACAAAATAGTACAAGTATACAAATAAATTATTAATAATCTTTAAACTTGTGTTCTCTTTAACTTTAGTAGGTCAAATCACACGTTTTGTGTGTTGAAAAGTGTAGCGCAATCGATATGCGGCGGCCGTCATCATCATCATGACCGGTGGGTTTCCAATTCACAAAGTCACATCTTCGCACAAAATCTGTTTTTCAACCACAATTCAAGCAAGTTTAGCGATGAAACTATACTGATTCAGGGGCAATATTTTATATGGCAATTAAAATTCACATTAAACAAAGACATCTATTGGATTCATCGATTCCTATATACGCGATCATTCCGCTGCCTCTGGGGATGCGCTCCCCGGCAGTCGAAAGCTCGCACAGATCCATAGAGCACACTTTATTCACAAACTTCCAGTTTCTTAGTTCTATATAATATTTTAGTTCGAAATGTTTAATAGTTTCTATTATATCACCTAATAATTTTGTGAGAAATTGAAAAAAAAAAAATGCCCAGCCGGGAATAGAACCCCGGTCTCCCGCGTGACAGGCGGATTGCTTACGACTATGCTAGCGAGAACACAATGTTTGGTCTACAAAGATATTTATATAGTCAAGCCGCCGTTTTGGGTTTCATGATCATAACATCATCGCCTGGTGTTCAACCACAATTAAAGCAAGTTTAGCGATGAAACTTTCCAAATTTTTGAAAAATTTGATGCAGAATTCGAAGATCCATCTATAATTGATGGTTTTCTATTAAAAGCGCCAAAAAAAAATTAATTATGGTTCAGTCTGCCATTTGCATTTTTCCTCAACCAAACGGGTCATAGGTGGATTATGAAAACTGACTTCAAAAATATGTTCCATCATGTTAAATGATTAAAAGATAGTACAAGTATACAAATAAATTATTAATAATCTTTAAACTTGTGTTCTCTTTAACTATTGTAGGTCAAATTGCAAGTTTTGAGTGTTGAAAAGTGAAAGACAAGTGTACATGCCATAGCGATCGATACGCGCATAGGCAGTCACCATGCGTTTCTCCATTCACATAGTCAAAGGCACGCTTCGCCGAAAATGTTTTTCATCCACATTTCAAGCTATCACAGCGATGAAACTTTCCAAATATATTATAAATTTTATGGAGAATTAAAAAATACATCTATAATTGAATTAATTATATGGACAACGCCAGAATAGTGTTACAAAGTGCACATGCCAGTTCGATCGATATGCTCAAATAACAAAAAACATCGCAGAAAATGTTTTTCATCCACATATCAAGCTATTGGAGTGATGAAACTTTCCAGATATATTTAAAATTGTATGCAGAATTCAAAAATACATATATAATTGATTAAATTCTATGAACGCCAAAAAAATAATTAATTACGGTAAGTATGAAATATATTCTTATTTATATAAAAGGTCAGAATGATTTCAACCAACCGCTGTGCACGGAATAATAGGCAAACCTTTCCCGGAAAACCCAGGATGACGTGTGTTGTTGTCACGTAATATTTGAATGAATGAATGACGTCGAAAGAATGCATGGTAAATTAGAGTGTGTCTTCCGGGACAAGGTGAGTCACCGCTCGGTGACTCTGTATATTACTTTTTTTTCATTTCCGGTAATGGCACGATGGGACTCGCTAATCTCCGCTTAAAATTGACGTAGTTTCCATTGAAATACCGTTGCATTCGTCTTGTCAATCTGTATCCAAATGTCATGGTTTGATAAGTAAAACCCCAATTTTTAAATGATGACAAAAATTGCTAAAAACGATTACTACTTTAAACTTAAACTTAAGTACACGACAGCATGAGAATTTTTATTTAGATGAAAAGATGATTGTCGGACTTTGGTCTTCATGCACCTGTCCAGTACTCACCATTTAAACAAACTAGCAATGATAACTCCAGTGAGAAATAGTAGCAAGCACAACTTGGGTACGTTTAGCTCCGACAGAATCACTTGTGTAACAAGATGAGAGAGAAACGTGGGAAACATTGTTGTCCGCCGACAGGAACCGACCCAGCCCGACACGGATTCCCTCACTTTACGTCCGCTAGAACTGAGAGGTTAGAGTGCTCTCCCCTGTGGTAGATAAAAAACATGGCACTTTTCATTTCTGCTTTTACGACTCAAACTTTATTTTATTATTACGTTTTATCATCATAACGCGCAGTTAGATTGGTCTGACGATTAACTGTAATCATCATCATTATCATTATTGTCACAGAAATGTTAAGTTCCATTCCAGTCTCTATTTTCTTTCTTTCTTTTTCCCCAACTGAATTTTTATTGATTCAAGTCGAGCAAGATGGCGGGTTTGTTGTCACAACAAACCGTTGTGTTGTGGCATTTTGCCAGTCTCAATAACGGACCATTTCCTGCTTCAGGATGATGGTCAACTAAAGAAGTGAAGGTATTTCGAGAGGAGTCATCTAAACTAAGGCGACGGTCCAACGACGATCCGAAATTATTTAGCGTAAAAATCATCCCTTACAGTGCCTGGTACTTTTGTTTGCTTTAATTCACCCCAAACAAACTTCGTGAGTTATATTTAGCGTCACGAGCTATATTTAGCGCCGACGGTGATCTCCCTGTGTTCCGCTGGAGTGCGTGTCAGTGCGTTTCAATTGCCCCACACCACAGTGTTGTTTCTTTGGGGCTGTGGCAACCCGTTTCTGTGTGTCTGTCTCCCTTCGATCCTCATTTGCATCGGTCCTGCAAATCACTTTCCGGTTAGGGTTAGGGTTGTGTACCCCACCCCTAACCCTACCCCTAACCCTAACCGGAAAGTGAAAGAATAGCGTACACGGCCGCATAGAATTGTGCACCGAGCTACGGCGCAACACACGGAAACCCCCTGGATGTTCGGCGCAACACAGGGAAGCCCTGGATGTGACGTCATACCCTGGGATTCCCTTTTGTTTGGGGTGAATAAAAGCAAAAGTACCCAGTGCCTCATTAGCTGATATAATAAAAAATACAAACGGCGAACTAAAATATAGACTTGAGAAAATCGAAATACGTGCCAATAATATTTCACAGTTATCTTCTTCTTCTTCTTCAGCTTTCCGAGCCATTGAGGTTCTTTGCTGCAAATACAATCCGTCTCCATTCGTCTCTCTGGTGGACTCAGGAATGTTTCAAGTGGAATGGCTCTCGTCGCTTCAGAGGTCACAGATTGTGAGAATTGTATGGGTATTTTGACCTGGTCATGTGGAGGTACGGGCGAATGAACAGGCTGATAGGCTAGCAGGGAATGCACCTCTTGGTTGTAATTTGCCTATGGACAAGGGGGAGGGGTCATGCGTTTGTGGGACCAGGTGGAGAAGGCGGAGGAACAGATTGAGAACCCGTATGTGGAAAGAATGAGATTACGGGGGATCGGCAGGGGCTCTGGAAGAATCTCAAAACTGAGAGGGAAGACCAGGAGAACTTTTAATCAGATAGCGGTGGGAACGATTAGTAGTATGACTTTTTGCTGGCTGTTGAACGAGGGGACGGAGCACGTATGGGAATGTCCTGAGTGCAGTGATGTCGGTTTTTAACTCAACTCAACTGTGGCACTAAAGTTGTAAACACTGTTGTCGGAAAACATGTTCTATACTCTTGTATCGCTAAAATTATACATATCGGAACGAGCATTGAATGTGATGTCGATCACTTCCGGTTCAGTGTGTCATGGACTGCTAGACCGATCGATGGATACAATAAAGGTTTATGGGCCCGGAGGGCCTTCACTGTCGTTCGTAGGACATGATGTGGATGTACACTCCAGCAACAATGAGCACCCTCCGTGCCCATAAACCTTTATTGTATCCATCAATTGGTCTAGCAGTCCGCCACACACTCAAACGTTGATTGGTCTAGTGTCTAGCAGACGACGATACTCTCAAACATAAGTGATTGCCAACACATCGCCCCAGAAATGACCTTATGAGGCCCTATAAGGGATGCATTTTACACTAAATAATTTGGCACTGTCGTTCGGAAGAGTGCCCAGTTTAGTTATGGAATCATTGCACAGGACCTCTGGATCCGTGTCTACACAGATGGGTCAGCACAAAATGAAATGCTGTTCGAAATGGAGGAGCGGGAGTGTATATAGAAGACCCAAATAATACTAGGGACACGGCCAAAATACCAGCAGGAAAGTACTGCCATAACTATGATGCAAATATCCAGGCAATCAAGATATAGCATTATAGCAGCAGAGAAATTGCTAAATTAAATACCCAGCCATGGTACACAACCTGTGGTGCTATTGACAGATGCTAAATCAGTACTTGAAGCGCTTCTGTCTAGGAAGTTTCCAGTGCTACGGACACTACTTTTTGAACAAGTCAGCCAGCATAAGTTCACAATACAGTATAGTGGATACCACCTCACTGTGGAGTACCTGGAAACAAGAGCTGATCGGGATTGACTAGCTAAAGAAGGAGCAATAGAACAATAATCTGATGTACCCGTTACATACCACCGTAAGAAAAGAATGATCACATCAATCAGAAAGCCACCAAAACCTGCTCAAGATGATCACCACCTGATGGACAGGTCAGAACAAATCATTATTCTGCGCCTCAGAACAGGACACAATAGATTACACAACCACATGTATACAAAATTCAAGATTGGTGAAAACAGCTATGTGCACATGTGGATTGGTGTCGCAGACAGCAGAGCACATACTCCAAAATACAGCATATCTAGGCAAACCTTCTTTCCTAGAGAGACAACAGTGGAAGATAAACTCTATGGACCGATGAGTGAACTAAAAAAGACAATTCATACAAGAGACAACATTGCAGTTACAGACAAATTTCAAGCGAACGAAAGAAGAAGAATGATCACTCTACAAAACAAGACTGGCCCATCAGAAGTGACATCCAGAGACAGCTAATCTTTATATTTACACTCGGAGGCTACATAGCTGCCTCTTTTTACAACTATGGCTTTAAGAATGTGTTCATGCATTCTCTCTTCTGCTCTGCATTTGTTTTCTTGTCGCGAACACCACCTCTTACAGGTTCATTTTATCCTTTCTGGTTAGAGTTCATGTTTCAACACTACCTCCCCTGTATTTCCCCACCTTCCTTGCATGTTTGCTAATTTCATTTATGGATGTCATTGTTGGCTCACCGTGATGTCCACCCCTTCCACTTCTTTCATTTTGCTTTGTCTGTGGGTGGTTGCGTGATTTCTTCTTCTTCTTCTTCTTCTTCTTCTTCTTCTTCTTCTTCTTCTTCTTCTTCTTCTTCTTCTTCTTCTGCATTCATCCGGAGTGTTTTTTCAGATGTGATTGCGGTGTATCTGGTTAGGCATCCTTGGGCCAAAACCTTCAGGCCAACACATTTGACTTTAGCGTGCATTTTTTACCAGGTTAGCATTCCTGGGGGACTTTTACTGTTGTGGTGCCATCTGCATTCTTGCTGGTCAAGTTAGAATGGTCGAAAACTTCATGGTCAACCCTCAAGTGAAGGCAGGGACAGTCGATGGGCATTTACCTCCATCCTAGGAGGTTTCCATAATTGCAGAGCCGATAGATAGCGCTCTGGTGCTGGGCTCACCAGGGAATCACTAAGTTCTGCACATGGCTGCTTTAATTCTTCTCTTCCATGTATTGGGCAGTTTGTTTGCTACAGGCCACTCAGGTACAAACCAGGAACGGTCAGTCTGCAGATGACTTCCACTCAGCGAGCTTTTGGATCGGACGCGTACCTGGTAAACCAGATTGTTAGAGCTGTTCCGGCTGGAAGACAAGTTTGTCAGAGCTGTTCCAGCCGGAAGACAAAATAGTCAGAGCTGTTCCGGGCACGAAAGACATTTCACTCTGACGTTTTTTGCGTTGTGCCTGATTTATTTGCATCCTTGGGCCAGCACATCCGACTTCAGTGGGCGTTTTTACGGGTTTGCCTTCCCGGAGTTTCGAGGGACGTTAGACTTTTTCTGCTGTGGTGTCGCCCACATCTCAGTTGGTCAAGGTAGAACCATCAAAGACATCACGGTCAGCCCTCAAGGGAAGGCAGGGGTAGACTATGGGCATTCCCTGCTATGCAAGGAGGCTTCCATAATTGCATAGCCGGCACATATTGCTCTGAGACTGGGCTCACCCGAGGAATCTCCACATCCTGCTCATGGCTGCTTTAATTCCTTACTTCCATGTATTGGGCATTTCATTTGCCACTGGTCGTTCCCCACACAAACCAGGGACGGACAGTCTGTGGGCGACATCCACTCATCAAGTTTTCTCTTCGGACATCCACGTAATGGATTCGCTAGCCAAGCGTTCCATTTCGTGTTGATGAGACGTTTTTACACATTTGTCTACACTCACTCCATGAGTATAGATACAGTCTTTCATTGTAACCATTACGTGCGACTGAGGTGCTTTTCCCAGCTTTTGTAATGCTCTCGAGGTAGGCTACATGTGCTGCCAATGAATGAATTACCAAAAACAAATAACGAAAAGTAGATTGTGAGCTTTACTAAAACACGACTACAAGAGACAAATTGGACGTTGCGGCCAAAGCCTTTGTCAGCACCGGACAAACAAATACAAACCAACACAAACCTACATGAAACACACTACGACAATATTAAACTAATTAAAGGTACTTATCTGAATCCCCTGCTTGGAAAGACTAACACCATTCGTGTTTACATGTGCTGCCAGCTCAGTACCTTACCTTTTTACAGCAGAGAGTGAGTAACGGTCAGGCTCTCTCATCCAGGGATCCCTCATATCCCCCAGCTGAGAGCCTTCAAACAGTATCTGGACTAAGCATGTAGCATGCTCAGCATCTCACCTCCATTCCGAGGTAGGTGAGTATCGACCCGGCTTAAAGGCATTCAGCCATATCCCTTAACTGAGAGCCTTAAAATATGTGTCTGGACCAAAAATTAGTGGCATCGTGCGCCTGATTTAGACTTTGACTGCTATCCTCAGTCTACCTGCAGAACAGCAGGTTGTGCCTCTCTTAGTCTGGCCTCCTACCCCAAGACCTGTCCGACATGTAGTTGTGCTTTCGTCGGCATAGTTCTTGGAGTCATTGGGACACGCAAGCCCCGCTACAACGGCAAGGTGGAGACACTTCAGGGGAGGTTGCGTGATTTAACTTTTGACTCTCCTCCTCCTCCCCTAAATTATTTTCAAATACCTTGTTCCGTTTAAGCACAAATTTCTGGCATGTTCACTTCTACCCAAACACAAGACACGTGTTATGCACACTTGAGTCTATAACAAGACTGCTCTTCACTACAGATGAGTAAGTAATCTTTATACATTTACATTTTCATGTAGATTGTTCCATGCAGCCCATTCTGTCGCTTATGATTGCGCTTTTGTAAAGCTTTATTATTCTACTTCTCGTCTTCGTTGATCCACTCATTGTATGTTTCAACACCATAAAGTGCCACAGACCAGATATGTGTGGTCACCATACTCTTCCGCAGTTCAATATTGATTGTACTTGACATCCAGCTGATAATCTCAGACCTGACCTCTTATCATGAAGGATAGAACCATTGGTGTGTCTCTCATATTATCATTTTCTACAGAGTTGCTTAATGTCAATTACCGCTCTTCTATTTCCGTTCTCATATAACACCAATCTACAGTGAAATATCTAAAACCTAAGAAGGGAATATTACCAACCTTGACCTAATCTTTGCCAGTTTGTACATGCTGCGCTGAACCATGACCTGGCTACATCCTAATACGCCTTTCTTCAGATGTGAAGCTCCAGGACAGCTCTCGCAACCAGCGACGGTTTCTGGATTTGTAGAGGGGTATAAACGCTCGTCAACACATTCCCTTAGAGATATAACTATGGTGCTGTTCAGAAGAAAAGTCTACATGAACCACACTCCTGTAGATGTAAACCTTGGAGATAGTACTGTGGTGCTGTTCAGAAGAAAAGTCTACAAGAACCAACTCCAGTAGATGCAAATCATTTTTGTGGCTCAGAGAGACCTGAAAGCTAGTGCATTGAACAAAAGATTCACAAACGACACCACTTTCTGAATTCCATGGCAAGAGTAATGAGAATGTCACATCAGATGCACATTTTTGGATTCACATTAAGACATGCATGTCCTATAGAATGCAGAGAATGTCATGGACAGACAGAAAAACCAATGACCAAGTCCTACAAGAAACAAATGAAAATTGTAAACTGATTAGAGAAATTAGATGTAGACAGTCAACATTTTTGGTCGCGTTATGAGATGAAATAAATCTGAGGACTTGATGACAACTGGCAAGATTGATGGGACGAGAACAAGGAGAAGGCAGAGAAGTAAATACCTGGATGGCTTGGCCACGTGGTATGGTCAAGACAAGAATACTGTGCTGATCCACGGCTCTGGTGATCAAGTGAGATGGCAAAACATGACTGCCCACGCTTATCGGTATGGCACATGATGAGTCCTATAGAAGAGTATTTGGACATTGGAGTCTTGGTCCCAGTGCCTCTGTGATGCCTACTCTTGGCTGCCTAAAGGTGCTGAGTTGTCTAGTCTTGCCCACCCAATGCCATGTTTGAGATGGTGTATGGGATGGGATGGGATAGAGGACTTTGTAGCTGTTCCAGGGATCCACAGAATGATTTAGTAACTGTTGGAGGCGCCTACTGTAACGTTCCCATGACGTATGGAAGTGCAGACACTTGACGAGAAAGAAGCCAATAGTTTCATGAGGAGGACAACATTGTGTTCACAGGGAAGCATTTCCAGGATTGATATGGTTTAGATGGCGCCTCAGTCCAGATCAGAGTGTAAAGTGACCCAGTTTAGCACTAACAGGAAGGAACATGGTAGAGGACGGAATGGACGTATGCATACCCAGCTGTTCACAGGAGCTATATATCTTACATCTCATGACATCATATGAGGGAAATGGACAACAATATGGGTATGCTTTGAGTGCTGTGTGATCAGCCTTGGGTAATGAATTGTAAAGGGAATGTACTCTGTCACATACTGGAATGTGTTCATACATGAATACTTGAGAAAATCATGTAGCAGTTTCCCCATATTTCCCCATGCTCATGGGGATGTGTTACTTCTGCCATTTACTGCAATATCTGACTCAGGAGAAGTGAGTAGATGTTACCACTGAAACTAGGACTGCATGGAATCAGTCACTGGTATGTAGAATACACACATTCACAGATTCTCACACATGACACAGAATATTCATCTTTGTAACTTTATCTTGAGCACGCTACACATCACACGTTCATTGGTAACTTCAGACATGGTATACCGTCCTTGACTCCATATGTCAACTTCTGTGTTATATCGCCCTACTTTTTCCGAAGTGCTACTTAAACTCCTCCAATGTAATATTATTTAAACCCATTCAGACTGAAATGTTATTTCTGTGATGCTCAACTCCTTGGGTTAGAAACAGTTACTGCAACATTTGCCTGCAATTTTCATCTACGAATCTTTAACAAATCATAAAATAAAAGTAAGACAAAAGACAGCACCAAGCTCCGTGAACTATAGCTTGCAGTCAAAAGAGTCCATTCTCCTGGATTGGACACAGCGTCTAGCGAAGCACCCATTTGTGTTGTTCATTGTTTATATGTTTTTAATAATTTTGTTCCATTGTTTCACTGCCATAGGAATGTGTTGCATGGAGGGCAACCATCAGAAATGGAATAAAGACAAAGGAGAAAATTATTGCAGATAAGTCAAACACCGAGCGTGTGAGACGTAAGATGGTGCATGATGGTGGAAATGACCACGTGTTCACATGCACCCACTGTGAACGAACATTAACAGCGCAAATTGGCCTTATCAGTCACATTCGCTACTGCCATGGGTAAAAGTTATGCCTTTTTGAAGCACAAACTATTGTCTGTCAACACGGCAAGGTGCCAATGTGTGTATGTATGTATGTTCCATTGATAAAGACTTTGGATTTTTCATCCATCATCAGGCTTCTTAATCATATTTTGTGGATGTTTTGTAAACAAAATAATAAAGAACAATCTTAGTAGAGGCAATTGGAATAGTGCTGTTACATCTGAAAGAAAAGAACTAAAATTACGTTTCTACGTCAAAGTAATTGAAGACAGAATTCATCCAATATATAAAAACCGTTTAATAAGGTTCAAATAGAGGAAAAAATTGTGGAGAAATATACATGAGGGGCTTTCAGATAATAATATACCACATCGTTTTTCTCAGGAGCTGTTTATTAAAAAAAAATTGAAATTTATTCACAATATACATGAATATGTCGTGTAAACTTCGGTATTATTCAACACAATCCCCGTCAACTTGTACGGCTTTATGCCAGCATGAAACAGGTGCATGTTTTCCTTGCCCGTACCAGATTTTCATTGCATGAATCACTCCTTCATCATATTCAAACCTTGTCCCACAGAGTGCATCTTTAAGTGGATTAAATAAATAGATGAAAATCAGAGGGTGTCAAATCAGGACTATAGGGTGGATGGGGTAGTACAATCTAACCCAATTTGGTGATTGTATTCCGTGTTGCCAGATTGTGTGTGAGGGCATTCACTGTCGTGAAGGAAAAGCAGTTCTGCTGGATTCTTGTGAGGTCGAACTCTGTGAAAACACTGATTGGGGGTTTTCAATGTCTTATTGTAAGCTTGCGAATTGATTGCCTCTCCTCTTCGCATAACATCCACAAGAATCACACCTTCAATGTCCCAAAGACAGTGATTATGACCTTTCCAGCTGAAAGAGTTGTCTTGAATTTCTTTCTTCATTGGGATTGCGGATGATGCCACTATATTGACAATTTTTTTGTCACAGGTTCAAAGTGATGAAGCCAGATTTCATCACCGATCTCTGTGGCTAAGGGCTTGCGAACGCGGTTTGTGAGCCTGTATACCCAGGTTCGAAACACAACGGTGCTGGTTTTTTCGAAAAAGGTATGGGAGCCGGTCGTTCAGAAAGCAATGGCAAACTACTGAACGTAAAATTTGCCCAGGAATCACGAACAGCGAAAATGCTGGGGTTGACTGCTACGTCCTGTGAAGAACATGCAACTTAATTTTTTAAAACAATCTTAGCCAAAAAGTTATCTCTGTTAGCATTGAAACGCTCCAGAAATTCAGAAGAAATTGCTTTCCTTTGAAATCGGTGGTCATTTGTCAAACTTCGAGGAACCCAACTTGCGTATACCTTAGAAATTTCAAGAGTTTTTATAACTGCATTTTCATTACCATTGCTGACTGACCATTTGTAGAGTAGTGATTCGCTTATTAGTAAGAATAATCCTATCAGTGCATTTCAACATTTCTGCGTTGGTGGCTGTGGCATAATGTCCATAACATGGCCGATCAAGCAGTTCTGTATCGCCACTTCCTGATTCTTTGATTCTCTGAACCCAGTGACTGACTGTACTTCTGTCAACTGAAAAACTTCCATACACATCACATAGATGTTTGTGAATGTTTATAACAGTCCTTCTCTGTAATGAGAAATTCTATCACAATTCACTGTTGCTAATACGCTTCATTTCAACGGTTTAGGGCAGCCATATTATTTGGCTGGTGAGTTGCAATTTGGTGCATAATTGGCACATGCCATATTTGAAGTGTGCAAAATGTCATGCTTCTATCTTCATTATTAGCTGAGAAAAATGATGTGGTGCATTAGTTTCTGTAATATATATACACGAGACGGCTTCAAATGAAAACCTTAAATGTGTTTTTGTTTGGTGAATATATTCTGAAAAAGTAAAGAACAAATGTATCATTTGTTTTATGTAGTCACCACTGCGTTAAATGCAAGTCCTCCAGCGCCGATAAAGTGTTTGGATTCCTGTAGAAATATATATATTCTCTTGATCGCGTGTGTAATCACTCATGCACCACCTGCTGTACCTCTTCCCAGAAGTCACAATGTTTTGAAACTTCCTACTTTACTCATACACTTGTTGGACTGACAGTAATACATCACCATACTGGACCTTCAATCGCCGATGAATTTCTATGGGTTTCACCCCTTCACTGATAAAAAAATGGGTAACAGAACACTGTTCCTCTTTGGTGCATGTCAAAAGTAGGATGGCCATCTTTAAACTGTTCTTATGATGTCACATGCTTAACACTCTTGACATCCTTAACAACAATATTGATAGCTTACAAGACAATCATGGTTACTGTAATTTCTATCACACTTTTAAGATTTTCATTTGAAGTCAGCTTATGTGTGTGTGTATATATATATATATATATATATGGTCATAATATAGAAGCTAAAGGAAGCTACGTCAGTCTAGTGCACTAGAAGTAGTAGTACGCATATGGGCTACGCTTGAGTTCAAGGCAAGCAAAATCACACAAAAATATGGTAACATATAAAAGGTCAGTCAAATTTATACATTCAGACTCCATAAATACATTAATATTCAAATTTTAAAATCATCATCAAGTGCCTTGCCGACTGGCAAGGGTGATAATGTCTCCACATTCTGTGATCTCCAACGGCATATATCAGTTTGTGTATTGACTCCCTTCCATGTCATAACACAAGACTGTCAAGAATTTTCTCTCACTGTCTTCCTCTATCTCTCTTTCCACAAATCTTTCCAGTTGCCACAACATGTTTCAGGTTTTGCCTTCTCATAATGTGGTCAAAAATGAAGCCTGCCTGTTTCTGATGTTTGTGATAAGTTGTGACTTAACCTCCTTCAAAATGCCCAGATTACTCATTTTAGCTGTCCCAGGAACTTTCAGCATTCTTCTATAAAACTACATCAAAAAAGCCTGCAAGGATTGTTTTTCTCTTTTGTCTACTGATTCTCCAGGACTTGCAGATTTGTTAAAATACACTTATAATTCAACCATAGAAATTTCATACTGCCAGAAACTGGTGGACAGCTAGCTACTTTCTACATGAGTTGTATACAGAAATAATGAAAGATGAAGCAAATAGTGATCTGCCACATTTATGTCTCATAATTTAATTAAAAAGAACATAAGTGTTTATGTGAAATTATTTAAAAAATACATATTCATTTGCTAGTTGAAATTAATTATCTGAATGAACAGTATATACGATATGATTGAAATGATTTTCCAGAAGCAGTGGGTGACTGGCCAGGATGTCATTGTCATCTGGCCCGATGGCAAGTGGGCCCTGAAGAAGCAGACCCCTTAAAGTAAGTCCTGGGAACAAATATGTTTAGACTCAGTCCGCCACTGCCCAGAACAGGATTTTAATAGCTAAATTACTACTATCACCACCACCACCATCACCACCCTGGCTAACATTGCAGGTAATGAGCATAGTGAGAAAAGGAATATAATTATAAATACATGTTAAATCTGGCGGCAGGACCAGATCTCACTCTGTTATTGTAAAGATCGTCATGTTTTTCCCGCAAATGTGAAGTTTCTGTACACACCACTAATTTCTGAGCTTGGAGAGGGTAGGAAGGTCTATGTAACACTGTGAAGTTTCTGTACACGTCACTAATCTCTGAGCTTGGAGAGGGTAGGGAGATCTATGTAACACTGTCCCTTTGGTGATTGTCCTTCTGTACCAATGTGACAGGACAATCTCGATACATGCAAGCCCATGTCAAGGCTCAAACGACCTGGGTGCCAATGCTTAAGACTTAGATGACCTGGGCATCAATAAATCAGACCTAGATGACCTGGGCGCCAATGCTTCAGACTTATACATCCTGGGCATCAATGCTTCAGACGTGGATGACCTGGGCGTCAATGCATCAGATTTAGATGACCTGGGGGTCAATGCAACAGACTTAAGAGCTAACACTCTGTCTTCCAGAGGACAAGCAACAAACCAGCACCTCCACTGTATATAAAGCACATTGGAATGTGCCCTTCCTTGGAAACTGTGCACGTGATGACTTGTTTTAATTCACCACTGAAAAACATGGCTTGCCTATAAGTCACTACCGTTGTGTAGTACACCTCTTTAAAAGTAATGTACTCATCATTTTTCATAGTAGTTAATTCCCTCTTGAGAATCCTTTGTGAAAACTTCAGACACTGAAGGAATCCAAAATACTGAAGACTGAGAAACTGCTGCCGAGCTAATACAGAAAGTAAAATAAAATCAACATATAGCGCAGAAGCCTGACTTAGGAAAAATACACTGGTACAAGCAAATGTTTGGCCCACAGTCTTCATCAACGAACAACAAATGTTTCAAACTGAAGTTATTTGTTGAAACACATGGTTTATTTATTTGTGGTTCTAATATTTCAGTTTTCTAATTCAGTTTGTTTGTTCTTTTGTTTGTTGGTAAGGATTTCGGTTGAAATGTTGGTTGTATTTGTGTGTCTTTGCATTCATAGAGCTTCCCACTTATATTGTATGTTCATTCAGTTTTCTGAAAGAGGTTATACATCTTTTTTTTGTTTAAATCAGCTTCTGTGGGGTCCCTATGTGTATTTGCTTTTCTTTCAAAGAAATGTGATGCATTCTTCTCTATAGCTCAGTTTCCTTTGTTTCATTTCAGTGCCCATGCTTCGGGAGTACATAACAGTAATAAATATTGCATGTCCTTTTCAGGCCGCTACGATCAACCCCAACGCCAGGCTGATTTACTAGGCAGTTTTACATCTGCAGTTTGCCATTGCCTTCTGAGTGAGAAGTCATCCCTGAAGTCCAACCGACCGTGGTAGGGAATAAACCCGCTGCCCCATCATCAGCTCAACGGAAGTTTAAGCCCCACAGCAAAGCAGGTAGTAGTACTGAACAACTATATTTTCATTGCACACCCCATATTATGTTGATGAGTTATTGTGAGAATGAATAGGACAAATGTTAGATGAAGTGTTGTCTACAAAATAACCTCATGCACAAAAACTGTTGCACACACTAGAAAAATTATGGCATGACACATTTCAGCATAATACTGATACATGTATGTAAAGTGAACACATGATCATTGAACTCAGTAAAAGTAAAGGACATTCTACACACCTTGTGATGTATACGTTTCTGGTGTTAGCTCTTAATTGAATAAAGAAATGGACACTGGATGGCGATGTAGTCAATACATTGTCGACAATCTTCACTTGAGGACATTTCCTTGTACCAATTTTAGGCAGGGGTGGAATTGAGAAATAAAACACAGTAAGAGGTGGTAATGTGGAATATTGTTAATGAGCATACTTGTACACCAATAGAAACATGATAGGGGAGGGGAAAGATGCATCTATGTCTGTTTAGGTTAGTAAAACTATCTCATTTTGGTAAGTTTGGCAGAGCTGTCAGTTTGATAATCTAAACATAAATATCTCTCTTAGCTCTATTAAGCAGAAACGTTTCTCTTAGTTCCGTTTAGCAAAAGCATCTCTCTTAGTTTAGTTAAACAGAAATGTCGTCTCTTAAATCAATTAAACAGACAAATCTTTGAGATCATTTAAGCATGAACACATCTTGGTCAATGAAATCTGAACACATCTCCTAGCTCAATCAAACAGAAACAGGTGAATGATGTCACTGTTATTTTGAGTCAATAATACAACAAATATCAACCGCTGAGATCAATGAAATGTCATGGGCCATAAATATAAGGCATGTGTTACTAACAAGCAAAAAGCATATCTAGAATATGTAATAAAATGGTTTCCAGTCATAATAAATGCTGTAAATGAAACGTTATCCAGTTAAATAAATCCTCTAAATAAAATGTTATCCAGTTAAAATAAAATCTTCAAGTACATAAGATCTTTTTCCTGTTGTTAAAGTAAGCAATGGCAGTCATGACAAATGTCTTGGAATAAATAATATAGTACTTGTATTTCTCCTTGCTTTATCCATCCACATGGCTTCGGATTTTCAGCCTTTACAGTTTCAAGTATATGCTCTAACTAAGAGCAAAGGGCACAGCAGTGGTGTCCACTTATTTCTGTTGGTGCTCCGTCATCAAAGCTGTTTTTGCCATTCCAGTATCTTTCCCATCGTCTACTAGGCAAGGTATATTTGGGGTTGTCCCTTAGTTAAATTATGAGACCATCGTAGCATTTCTCCAACTCTGGCACTGTGTACAGGATTGTGGGCCTGGAAGAAGACAAATGTGGACATTCTACCAAATCTGAACATGGTCAAAAACCTGGCTCATGAACAGCGCCGTGTCCCGGGGATTGAATTACTTTGGCCATATTAAAAGTCACAGGGGTGTAGAAAGATCACTGATGGGAGGCATAGTTTCCGGAATAAGGGACAGGGGTCAGCTGGCACAAAGTTGGACACAGGACTTTAGAGACACCACGAGAATTGAAATACTTGTGGCAAAGGAACTAGGGACTGTTCAAGAGTTCTCCCGTCGAGGTGTAATGTGATGGAAGTTCAAGAAATGACTTGCTACATCATGTTGACGAGAACATAAACAAGTAACTGTTCTGACTATCCATGAATGACAGTTCATTGGCACCTTGCCGTCTTGACAGACAATAGTTTGTTACATTGTGGTTGTCAGAAGTCGGGGTGCCCCACCGGCTAGATGAATGTATTATTCACTGGCGAGCAACCCCAGATAGTCAGAAACTGACTAGGGACAAAATCTATATGGCTGAACTACAGATTAAGCCCTTGAATATCCAACGTACAGTTCCTAGTGGCTCGTTACAAAATTGAAATGAACTGTGCTGAATATTCGCCAAGGATCAGGAAAGAGAAGTTTAGCTGAGATAGATGTTTAAGTCTAAATATATGAATATAGACGACTATTCTCAGTACAGGTTTTTCTCCCTGACTGCTCCCTTCCTTGGTGTGTAAGTGAACCCCCACCAATGTACACACACAACACGTATGCACAATTGGAATTAAAAGATAACGACAGAACTATGAGTTACAATACTACAACATTTATTTACTAATCATGATCATAGACATCTGATGGTTCAAGATGAGGATGATGAAATCATATACATATTGTGATGAGAAACATTACGTAACTTTACTTGTTACTTCATCTATCTGGAACTGTGGTCCAGATCCCCACTCTCCAGTAGACTCAACAAAAGAAAAAGAACAGCTTGCCGGTATTCTGAGATCCTGTCAGTCCTGACACTCCTAGTCAGTAGTCTCTAGTCTTGAGATCTATAACATAGGGCTCCTTGTGAGAGCTTGAAAGAAAGTCAAGAATGTGTTATATCAGTTCTACATCAGCGCAATCCTAATTAAAACATATCATAACACAAACATATACAATGACCAGTCTGGCCAAGTTTATCTTCCAGCTCTACGGTGTTCAGTCTGGGACGGGCTTTTCAATTGTCTCACACGCCTGTAATGATTACATTTCTGCCGCCCCATGTCCATGTCGCTAATACAGAAATTCTGTGTCGTACAGCCGCTCCGTCCAATGTTAGTTTAGCAGCTCACAGGGTCGGTAAGGGTATTATAACAATGCCTGATCATCCGGGCTTGCAAGCCGTGACCAGTAGCTGTGCCAGGTTTCCGTGCATTACCGTGGAAGCACGCCCACAATACACTGAGAAAGTTTAGCACCATATACCCCATAACACTTGTGGGTAATGTCTGTACCATTACCCCTCTGCTACAAATGCAATCGATGGTTAGTGTGCCAATGCGCACACCCTAATATAACACGTCATATTGATAGGCTAGCATATGACAAATCAATATACCAAACATGAAATACACATAAAACATTAATTAAACTAGACATATTATGATACTTTAACATAATAGCATAATGCACTAGTTAGTTTGTAGGTATACGAAATGAGATGTATATACACAAAAAGAATATGTAGGAAGCATATTCCTAGCGTATATTCATATGAAATTACACATACATACATCCAACATATCCGTAAACATTATATTACTTCAAGATAGACATCTAATGATACTCACATAATAGCATCAGGCATTATTAATGAGTACTAATATTGTATAGCTACCAAATGAGATATACAACAGGTCTAATTGAAGTTACCACACAGACCAGCTATATTTGCTGAGCTGCCCGGTTTAATCACACTTAGTTACTGCTGTTGTACGAATTAAATAAATAGTCAGTTGACTATATTCTGTACAACAAATGCACACACCAAAAGGCAACTAGGATAGTGTACAAAGAAATGACAAGCATCTACCAAGACACCTAAAAGTCTACCCAGACAAGATCTGTCTCACATAAGGCTCTATTTCTCAGAAGAATAACACTTTAAAGCAATATGATATTGAACGCAGAACTTAGAAAGAACACTCAAGTAATCTATGACAATGATAGTTCTTGCAATAACCTAGATCAGATATAGACTGGAATTCAGTACATACACCTAAAATACTTAGTTACTAAGAAATCTACATTTACTCTCTCTTCTCACCTGTTCTGAAGTCAAACTTAATCTGACATAAACAGGCTAGGGACCCTTATTTAAGCTGAGTCTAGCAGACAGTGTCTGAGACACTATTATCTCTTTGGCATTCCCGTCATAAATTCTTCTTATCTCCTCCTGACAGTGATTGCAATTAACTTCAAGTCTGTCCAGTCATAAAAATTCTTTTAACCACTAACCCTCACCATAGTGTCACACCTGGATGGTTTTGCGTTGCCAGCCCCAGATCAGTTTCACAGTCTTATCAGTGATTTCACACCTTGCAGAGTCTGCCAGTCCGAGTGGACGGGGCTTGTGTACCGCCCTGGGGTCATTATCTCTCCCTGTGTCAATGTTGTTCACGCCTGGGTGGTTTTAATTACACAGTCCATGGCCCAGTTCATTGTTGATTCAGCATGTCTGGGTCAGCAGTTTCCCAAGGTGTATACTAATTATCTAGTTGCCATTTTACTTGCCATCTGCAAGCTTACGTCATGGCTAGAGGCTTTTTGTGAATAATCTTACCTCACGACTAGATAATTTTGGAGTAGTGTGATTAATTCATTCTTTCTCAATTTGGCCTCTCAAATTTGGAGACCAAGAAAAATATTCTGGGATGTTAAGGCGGCCAATTCGTGACAGAGCTTTCCCCTTAAAAAAAAAGTTTCTGCCAGAAATCTTTTGTCAAAGCACGCCGTACATCCCAGAATACTGCCTAAGCACTCTCCGTTCTGTATCTGCCTAAAGGTTTCCAATATTCCTTGTGGCAATGGGTTGTCCTGCATCTGCATAAAGACGTTCCATTTCCATACTCCCATGATACTTTGGATAGGTCCTTGTACCTGGTTTTCGGCCGGGATTCCATGCAATAGCATGGTAAAATCCGGTAATTGTCAGGAGGTTGTAATTTTACCCCTCTGGGAAAGATCACAATCAACGGGATTCTTCTACGCCTCTGGGCAGCAATTGTTTTACACCATTCACTCACGTGATTTACTCCTTTCAGCCGAGGATGTACCCGTAGTGAGGTCTTGCATAAGCTGGCCACAGCAAAGCTTGTCTCCGTGATTTTCCTCCGTCCGTTATAGATTCTCAACTGATCCATCAATAACTTCCTTTTGAAAGGAATAATGTTACACATCATGGTCCCATGATGTAAATTCAACTGGCGCTTTCCTCCTTCAAAGTTGGGCGTAACAATTTTCCCTCCTCGGTGTAGCGGTTTCTTCCCCTGATAATCAGTTAATGGGCTGAGTTTCTCTGCCGTAGAGTTTCGTGTGAAAACCGTGCTAGAAATTGGAAATTTAGTGTGCCAAGTTGTCCAGCCTTGAGAAATAACATAGTTACTCCAGGGCGATAAAGTGGAGTTACTTTGGAATAAAGTATCCACAAATAGCTGATCTAATCCTATCAAATCGACCTGACTGAAGGGTAGATTGAGTCCTAAGAGTGTTGATTCCAAACCACTCTTGACTTCTGTTACTTCAGGTCCCTGTTGCTGGAATTCCCTGATAACTTCAGCTAATGAGATGATAGGCGTTTCTTCCTCCATCTTGTGCAAAGAATTTTCTTCTTTAGCAACTACAGACAATGTTGTCTGCACAATATCAGAGTCCATATTCTGGCTCCTAACAATTCCCTGTGTTTCCTGAGTCTCCGAACTGGTATACTGTGAGATAACAACTGGAAATGTTTCCTGGTCTGGATGTTCCTCTCTGGTCGTGCTTTCATGGGCTAAGTCCAGTTGAGGTAAATCCTGTGATGGGCTGGTGTCTACACAATCCATCACCCTACGTAAATCATTTGAACTGATATCTAGTGTCTTTTCCTGAGCTGCAGCCTCAAAGATCACAAGGGGTTCCGGGTCATCCTTCATCCCACTGTCAGTCAAATTTAATCCCACTTCTTCCTCGTCTGGGCTGAAGGGAATAATAAAGTCGGTTACCTTTCGATCTCCGACCTCCTTAAAAGATGTCCTCAGGTCATCTTCCTCTTGAGTTTCACCTCTCGTTGAAGTAAAATGAGATTCCTGGGAGTCTTGTACTGGCAAACCGTAGTGCAAACAGTTGTCCTCTGGGTAACTGTTACTAGGTAAATTCTCTGAACTGATAATTAGTGACTCTTCCCGCGTTGCAGCAGTGAAATTCACCTGGGATTCTGTTCCTTCCTTCCTCCCTATTTCAGTCAGATGTAATTCCACTTCATGATTCTGTGACCAGAAGGGAATGTGAGAATCGGCTAGGTCTCCGCCTGCGACCTCATTAAAGGTTGTCTTCAGTTCCTCTTTCTCTCGAGATTCATTTCTCGTAGCAGTCAAGTGGTTTTCCTGAAGGTCCTCTACTGTCAAACGACTATTGCCGTGGTGCAAACAGTTATCCCGTTTGTGACTGTTTGAAATGCCCTTGGCACGTTTTTTCTTCCCTCTTTTCCGTTTAGGACTGGGTCGAATGAGAACCTGTAGTTCCCGGTCCACTACCTCTGATTCTGCGGTGGGTGGCAAAGATGTCCCTTCCTTCCTGGTTGGATGAGCATCCATATCTCCTACCTTATGTTCCGCTAGAAAGGTTAGCTTCTCTGCATTGACTACTTCAATATGCTGTTTATTAATCTCTGCTTCTTCAGTTTTGCTACGCTCTTGTGCTCCAAAGAACTCATCATTTTCTTTAAACATAATTTCTTCTTCTTGGTCCCACCATTCTAACTCAGCTATGATATACATTTCTAGTTGCTCCCCCTTTAAGCCTTTTCTTATGCCCCACCCTTTCGCGGACTCTGAGAAATCTGCGCGCGCCTTCATGTCCTCTTCGGGATTCCGGTAACGTAAGGCCATAATTGCTAAGGACTATATTCCGGTAAGCTCCTATGTATATATCAAAATCAGATCTAAGCTAGAAAGACCAGAGTTAACTACTGACAGTCTACGCTATCCAATGTGTATAGTTTAGCCTCAGCAGTGAAAGACAACTGAAAATAATATTCAAGTAGTACCTGGCGACAGCAGTGAAGTAAGTGTGAGAGATATACTACACAGTAATCAACAGTAATATTTATCTAAATAAACATTAAAATGCACTGCATACATGTCAAAATGAACATGGCATATATTAGCATAAAATTGCAAATCAGTCAAGCAGTTAAATCATCAAACACATCAATGTAAATATGATTAAAGTGTTCAATTATCAATAAATGATTAATGGTAACACTAATTGATAATAGTTACAAACAGTTATCAATAAATGATAGATGATGGTAGTTTTCTCATAAGTTCTTATCTGTTATACTTTTGAAAAGTTATATATGTACTCTGAAACTTCCTCAACTAAAAGTAGCTACATTTGATGATAGTCTATTTTGATGATTGAAGATTACAAGAGTTAACTTTGAAAAATCGTTTGTCTAGGGTCTAGTAGAATCACTATGATTACTAGAATCCTGGTTCAGGATCGCGGACTGGACCCCAAATCTGTCAGAAGTCGGGGTGCCCCACCGGCTAGATGAATGTATTATTCACTGGCGAGCAACCCCAGATAGTCAGAAACTGACTAGGGACAAAATCTATATGGCTGAACTACAGATTAAGCCCTTGAATATCCAACGTACAGTTCCTAGTGGCTCGTTACAAAATTGAAATGAACTGTGCTGAATATTCGCCAAGGATCAGGAAAGAGAAGTTTAGCTGAGATAGATGTTTAAGTCTAAATATATGAATATAGACGACTATTCTCAGTACAGGTTTTTCTCCCTGACTGCTCCCTTCCTTGGTGTGTAAGTGAACCCCCACCAATGTACACACACAACACGTATGCACAATTGGAATTAAAAGATAACGACAGAACTATGAGTTACAATACTACAACATTTATTTACTAATCATGATCATAGACATCTGATGGTTCAAGATGAGGATGATGAAATCATATACATATTGTGATGAGAAACATTACGTAACTTTACTTGTTACTTCATCTATCTGGAACTGTGGTCCAGATCCCCACTCTCCAGTAGACTCAACAAAAGAAAAAGAACAGCTTGCCGGTATTCTGAGATCCTGTCAGTCCTGACACTCCTAGTCAGTAGTCTCTAGTCTTGAGATCTATAACATAGGGCTCCTTGTGAGAGCTTGAAAGAAAGTCAAGAATGTGTTATATCAGTTCTACATCAGCGCAATCCTAATTAAAACATATCATAACACAAACATATACAATGACCAGTCTGGCCAAGTTTATCTTCCAGCTCTACGGTGTTCAGTCTGGGACGGGCTTTTCAATTGTCTCACACGCCTGTAATGATTACATTTCTGCCGCCCCATGTCCATGTCGCTAATACAGAAATTCTGTGTCGTACAGCCGCTCCGTCCAATGTTAGTTTAGCAGCTCACAGGGTCGGTAAGGGTATTATAACAATGCCTGATCATCCGGGCTTGCAAGCCGTGACCAGTAGCTGTGCCAGGTTTCCGTGCATTACCGTGGAAGCACGCCCACAATACACTGAGAAAGTTTAGCACCATATACCCCATAACACTTGTGGGTAATGTCTGTACCATTACCCCTCTGCTACAAATGCAATCGATGGTTAGTGTGCCAATGCGCACACCCTAATATAACACGTCATATTGATAGGCTAGCATATGACAAATCAATATACCAAACATGAAATACACATAAAACATTAATTAAACTAGACATATTATGATACTTTAACATAATAGCATAATGCACTAGTTAGTTTGTAGGTATACGAAATGAGATGTATATACACAAAAAGAATATGTAGGAAGCATATTCCTAGCGTATATTCATATGAAATTACACATACATACATCCAACATATCCGTAAACATTATATTACTTCAAGATAGACATCTAATGATACTCACATAATAGCATCAGGCATTATTAATGAGTACTAATATTGTATAGCTACCAAATGAGATATACAACAGGTCTAATTGAAGTTACCACACAGACCAGCTATATTTGCTGAGCTGCCCGGTTTAATCACACTTAGTTACTGCTGTTGTACGAATTAAATAAATAGTCAGTTGACTATATTCTGTACAACAAATGCACACACCAAAAGGCAACTAGGATAGTGTACAAAGAAATGACAAGCATCTACCAAGACACCTAAAAGTCTACCCAGACAAGATCTGTCTCACATAAGGCTCTATTTCTCAGAAGAATAACACTTTAAAGCAATATGATATTGAACGCAGAACTTAGAAAGAACACTCAAGTAATCTATGACAATGATAGTTCTTGCAATAACCTAGATCAGATATAGACTGGAATTCAGTACATACACCTAAAATACTTAGTTACTAAGAAATCTACATTTACTCTCTCTTCTCACCTGTTCTGAAGTCAAACTTAATCTGACATAAACAGGCTAGGGACCCTTATTTAAGCTGAGTCTAGCAGACAGTGTCTGAGACACTATTATCTCTTTGGCATTCCCGTCATAAATTCTTCTTATCTCCTCCTGACAGTGATTGCAATTAACTTCAAGTCTGTCCAGTCATAAAAATTCTTTTAACCACTAACCCTCACCATAGTGTCACACCTGGATGGTTTTGCGTTGCCAGCCCCAGATCAGTTTCACAGTCTTATCAGTGATTTCACACCTTGCAGAGTCTGCCAGTCCGAGTGGACGGGGCTTGTGTACCGCCCTGGGGTCATTATCTCTCCCTGTGTCAATGTTGTTCACGCCTGGGTGGTTTTAATTACACAGTCCATGGCCCAGTTCATTGTTGATTCAGCATGTCTGGGTCAGCAGTTTCCCAAGGTGTATACTAATTATCTAGTTGCCATTTTACTTGCCATCTGCAAGCTTACGTCATGGCTAGAGGCTTTTTGTGAATAATCTTACCTCACGACTAGATAATTTTGGAGTAGTGTGATTAATTCATTCTTTCTCAATTTGGCCTCTCAAATTTGGAGACCAAGAAAAATATTCTGGGATGTTAAGGCGGCCAATTCGTGACAGAGCTTTCCCCTTAAAAAAAAAGTTTCTGCCAGAAATCTTTTGTCAAAGCACGCCGTACATCCCAGAATACTGCCTAAGCACTCTCCGTTCTGTATCTGCCTAAAGGTTTCCAATATTCCTTGTGGCAATGGGTTGTCCTGCATCTGCATAAAGACGTTCCATTTCCATACTCCCATGATACTTTGGATAGGTCCTTGTACCTGGTTTTCGGCCGGGATTCCATGCAATAGCATGGTAAAATCCGGTAATTGTCAGGAGGTTGTAATTTTACCCCTCTGGGAAAGATCACAATCAACGGGATTCTTCTACGCCTCTGGGCAGCAATTGTTTTACACCATTCACTCACGTGATTTACTCCTTTCAGCCGAGGATGTACCCGTAGTGAGGTCTTGCATAAGCTGGCCACAGCAAAGCTTGTCTCCGTGATTTTCCTCCGTCCGTTATAGATTCTCAACTGATCCATCAATAACTTCCTTTTGAAAGGAATAATGTTACACATCATGGTCCCATGATGTAAATTCAACTGGCGCTTTCCTCCTTCAAAGTTGGGCGTAACAATTTTCCCTCCTCGGTGTAGCGGTTTCTTCCCCTGATAATCAGTTAATGGGCTGAGTTTCTCTGCCGTAGAGTTTCGTGTGAAAACCGTGCTAGAAATTGGAAATTTAGTGTGCCAAGTTGTCCAGCCTTGAGAAATAACATAGTTACTCCAGGGCGATAAAGTGGAGTTACTTTGGAATAAAGTATCCACAAATAGCTGATCTAATCCTATCAAATCGACCTGACTGAAGGGTAGATTGAGTCCTAAGAGTGTTGATTCCAAACCACTCTTGACTTCTGTTACTTCAGGTCCCTGTTGCTGGAATTCCCTGATAACTTCAGCTAATGAGATGATAGGCGTTTCTTCCTCCATCTTGTGCAAAGAATTTTCTTCTTTAGCAACTACAGACAATGTTGTCTGCACAATATCAGAGTCCATATTCTGGCTCCTAACAATTCCCTGTGTTTCCTGAGTCTCCGAACTGGTATACTGTGAGATAACAACTGGAAATGTTTCCTGGTCTGGATGTTCCTCTCTGGTCGTGCTTTCATGGGCTAAGTCCAGTTGAGGTAAATCCTGTGATGGGCTGGTGTCTACACAATCCATCACCCTACGTAAATCATTTGAACTGATATCTAGTGTCTTTTCCTGAGCTGCAGCCTCAAAGATCACAAGGGGTTCCGGGTCATCCTTCATCCCACTGTCAGTCAAATTTAATCCCACTTCTTCCTCGTCTGGGCTGAAGGGAATAATAAAGTCGGTTACCTTTCGATCTCCGACCTCCTTAAAAGATGTCCTCAGGTCATCTTCCTCTTGAGTTTCACCTCTCGTTGAAGTAAAATGAGATTCCTGGGAGTCTTGTACTGGCAAACCGTAGTGCAAACAGTTGTCCTCTGGGTAACTGTTACTAGGTAAATTCTCTGAACTGATAATTAGTGACTCTTCCCGCGTTGCAGCAGTGAAATTCACCTGGGATTCTGTTCCTTCCTTCCTCCCTATTTCAGTCAGATGTAATTCCACTTCATGATTCTGTGACCAGAAGGGAATGTGAGAATCGGCTAGGTCTCCGCCTGCGACCTCATTAAAGGTTGTCTTCAGTTCCTCTTTCTCTCGAGATTCATTTCTCGTAGCAGTCAAGTGGTTTTCCTGAAGGTCCTCTACTGTCAAACGACTATTGCCGTGGTGCAAACAGTTATCCCGTTTGTGACTGTTTGAAATGCCCTTGGCACGTTTTTTCTTCCCTCTTTTCCGTTTAGGACTGGGTCGAATGAGAACCTGTAGTTCCCGGTCCACTACCTCTGATTCTGCGGTGGGTGGCAAAGATGTCCCTTCCTTCCTGGTTGGATGAGCATCCATATCTCCTACCTTATGTTCCGCTAGAAAGGTTAGCTTCTCTGCATTGACTACTTCAATATGCTGTTTATTAATCTCTGCTTCTTCAGTTTTGCTACGCTCTTGTGCTCCAAAGAACTCATCATTTTCTTTAAACATAATTTCTTCTTCTTGGTCCCACCATTCTAACTCAGCTATGATATACATTTCTAGTTGCTCCCCCTTTAAGCCTTTTCTTATGCCCCACCCTTTCGCGGACTCTGAGAAATCTGCGCGCGCCTTCATGTCCTCTTCGGGATTCCGGTAACGTAAGGCCATAATTGCTAAGGACTATATTCCGGTAAGCTCCTATGTATATATCAAAATCAGATCTAAGCTAGAAAGACCAGAGTTAACTACTGACAGTCTACGCTATCCAATGTGTATAGTTTAGCCTCAGCAGTGAAAGACAACTGAAAATAATATTCAAGTAGTACCTGGCGACAGCAGTGAAGTAAGTGTGAGAGATATACTACACAGTAATCAACAGTAATATTTATCTAAATAAACATTAAAATGCACTGCATACATGTCAAAATGAACATGGCATATATTAGCATAAAATTGCAAATCAGTCAAGCAGTTAAATCATCAAACACATCAATGTAAATATGATTAAAGTGTTCAATTATCAATAAATGATTAATGGTAACACTAATTGATAATAGTTACAAACAGTTATCAATAAATGATAGATGATGGTAGTTTTCTCATAAGTTCTTATCTGTTATACTTTTGAAAAGTTATATATGTACTCTGAAACTTCCTCAACTAAAAGTAGCTACATTTGATGATAGTCTATTTTGATGATTGAAGATTACAAGAGTTAACTTTGAAAAATCGTTTGTCTAGGGTCTAGTAGAATCACTATGATTACTAGAATCCTGGTTCAGGATCGCGGACTGGACCCCAAATCTGTCAGAAGTCGGGGTGCCCCACCGGCTAGATGAATGTATTATTCACTGGCGAGCAACCCCAGATAGTCAGAAACTGACTAGGGACAAAATCTATATGGCTGAACTACAGATTAAGCCCTTGAATATCCAACGTACAGTTCCTAGTGGCTCGTTACAAAATTGAAATGAACTGTGCTGAATATTCGCCAAGGATCAGGAAAGAGAAGTTTAGCTGAGATAGATGTTTAAGTCTAAATATATGAATATAGACGACTATTCTCAGTACAGGTTTTTCTCCCTGACTGCTCCCTTCCTTGGTGTGTAAGTGAACCCCCACCAATGTACACACACAACACGTATGCACAATTGGAATTAAAAGATAACGACAGAACTATGAGTTACAATACTACAACATTTATTTACTAATCATGATCATAGACATCTGATGGTTCAAGATGAGGATGATGAAATCATATACATATTGTGATGAGAAACATTACGTAACATTACTTGTTACTTCATCTATCTGGAACTGTGGTCCAGATCCCCACTCTCCAGTAGACTCAACAAAAGAAAAAGAACAGCTTGCCGGTATTCTGAGATCCTGTCAGTCCTGACACTCCTAGTCAGTAGTCTCTAGTCTTGAGATCTATAACATAGGGCTCCTTGTGAGAGCTTGAAAGAAAGTCAAGAATGTGTTATATCAGTTCTACATCAGCGCAATCCTAATTAAAACATATCATAACACAAACATATACAATGACCAGTCTGGCCAAGTTTATCTTCCAGCTCTACGGTGTTCAGTCTGGGACGGGCTTTTCAATTGTCTCACACGCCTGTAATGATTACATTTCTGCCGCCCCATGTCCATGTCGCTAATACAGAAATTCTGTGTCGTACAGCCGCTCCGTCCAATGTTAGTTTAGCAGCTCACAGGGTCGGTAAGGGTATTATAACAATGCCTGATCATCCGGGCTTGCAAGCCGTGACCAGTAGCTGTGCCAGGTTTCCGTGCATTACCGTGGAAGCACGCCCACAATACACTGAGAAAGTTTAGCACCATATACCCCATAACACTTGTGGGTAATGTCTGTACCATTACCCCTCTGCTACAAATGCAATCGATGGTTAGTGTGCCAATGCGCACACCCTAATATAACACGTCATATTGATAGGCTAGCATATGACAAATCAATATACCAAACATGAAATACACATAAAACATTAATTAAACTAGACATATTATGATACTTTAACATAATAGCATAATGCACTAGTTAGTTTGTAGGTATACGAAATGAGATGTATATACACAAAAAGAATATGTAGGAAGCATATTCCTAGCGTATATTCATATGAAATTACACATACATACATCCAACATATCCGTAAACATTATATTACTTCAAGATAGACATCTAATGATACTCACATAATAGCATCAGGCATTATTAATGAGTACTAATATTGTATAGCTACCAAATGAGATATACAACAGGTCTAATTGAAGTTACCACACAGACCAGCTATATTTGCTGAGCTGCCCGGTTTAATCACACTTAGTTACTGCTGTTGTACGAATTAAATAAATAGTCAGTTGACTATATTCTGTACAACAAATGCACACACCAAAAGGCAACTAGGATAGTGTACAAAGAAATGACAACATCTACCAAGACACCTAAAAGTCTACCCAGACAAGATCTGTCTCACATAAGGCTCTATTTCTCAGAAGAATAACACTTTAAAGCAATATGATATTGAACGCAGAACTTAGAAAGAACACTCAAGTAATCTATGACAATGATAGTTCTTGCAATAACCTAGATCAGATATAGACTGGAATTCAGTACATACACCTAAAATACTTAGTTACTAAGAAATCTACATTTACTCTCTCTTCTCACCTGTTCTGAAGTCAAACTTAATCTGACATAAACAGGCTAGGGACCCTTATTTAAGCTGAGTCTAGCAGACAGTGTCTGAGACACTATTATCTCTTTGGCATTCCCGTCATAAATTCTTCTTATCTCCTCCTGACAGTGATTGCAATTAACTTCAAGTCTGTCCAGTCATAAAAATTCTTTTAACCACTAACCCTCACCATAGTGTCACACCTGGATGGTTTTGCGTTGCCAGCCCCAGATCAGTTTCACAGTCTTATCAGTGATTTCACACCTTGCAGAGTCTGCCAGTCCGAGTGGACGGGGCTTGTGTACCGCCCTGGGGTCATTATCTCTCCCTGTGTCAATGTTGTTCACGCCTGGGTGGTTTTAGTTACACAGTCCATGGCCCAGTTCATTGTTGATTCAGCATGTCTGGGTCAGCAGTTTCCCAAGGTGTATACTAATTATCTAGTTGCCATTTTACTTGCCATCTGCAAGCTTACGTCATGGCTAGAGGCTTTTTGTGAATAATCTTACCTCACGACTAGATAATTTTGGAGTAGTGTGATTAATTCATTCTTTCTCAATTTGGCCTCTCAAATTTGGAGACCAAGAAAAATATTCTGGGATGTTAAGGCGGCCAATTCGTGACAGTGGTATAAAAAAAAGGCATAATTACACCCCATGGCGGTAAGACCAGGGATGGAGTTATTGCCTCTCCATAGCACAAAGCTAAAATATAGAGATCATGTCTTGCCCATGCAGCATGATCCATCTCTCAGCCTGCTGGTTGACTCCAGAGGAAAGGGAACACCAATACATCTGGAACCAGACAAGCTGCAGAAGCTGCCGGATCAGCAAAGCAATACTCTAACTGTCCGCTTGTCGGAGCTTTGATCCTAGACCAGCTGCCAACCAAGGCTTAGGGCCTTATCTGCCCTGTCATGACATTTTGTCTTTAGGTTGCATTTCCTCGCACCAGGGTAAGGCTTGTACCCTCCCAATTGCACTCTTCTGCCCGAAGCCATTGGCACAATGTGGGGTGTCAGGTTTGGTAAGCGCCGCCCAACATTCAGCGCTAACGAAAGCAGGTAGTACCGTCTACTGTCATACGGTAGCTCAGTCATATCTGACTAAGACCTGACATACAATGAGATGGAAGTTCATAAAATGACATACTACACCATGTTGAGAACATAAACAAGTAACTGTTCTGACTATCCATGAACGACAGATAGTAGAAGACAAGGTAACAGATGAAACAACATATTTGAGGATTCTTGAATTTGGGTTTTAATGCGGTTCTATCAAGGATGGATGTCGCATACAAGGACGAATCCCATATGTTTATAATCTGTCTCTGATGGTCTTCATATCATAACATGTCCTCTGTTTCATGAATTTCCATTCTTTTCTGTTTTATAATGCTACAGGCCACAGCTATTGCAATTATTACAGCTATTGCAGGCAAAATAGTACAAAGAGTTAAGCAAAGAGTCTCTTTATTACCTGACTTATTGTCACAAATTAGAGTCTCAATTCCATAAGACGATGTAATATAGTTCTTTGGACAGTCAGAAAATTCACACCGTGACCCATTCACATAACGTGGTTGACATTCACAGTTGTCATGTTCACAGCATCGTCTGTCTGGGTACGACACCTCTGTTGAGCCTGTATTGAGACAATATTAAACAGCACATTACAAACAATATTACATTGGTATCTTCTTCTTCTTCTTCTTCTTCTTCTTCTTCTTCTTCTTCTTCTTCTTCTTCTTCTTCTTCTTCGTCTTCTGGAGTGTTTTTTCAGATGTAATTGCGGTGTGTCTAAGTTAGGCACCCATGGGCCGAGACCCTTAGGTCAACACATCCGACTTTAGCGTGCGCTATTTCACCAGATTAGCATTCCTGGGATTACACTGGTATAATACGAGCTAATAGCACACATACATTACACATACTCCATGATATAATGTTAACAGTGCTACAGACAGACATTATACTGATATAATGTTACTGTGCCACCAACAGACATTACACTGAGTCTCTGATATAATGTTAACTGTGCCACAGACAGACATTACACTGAATCGATGTTATACTTTTAACTGTGCCACAGTCAAACATTACACTGAATCGATGTTATACTTTTAACTGTGCCACAGACAGACATTACCCTGAATACATGTTATATTTTTAACTATACCACAGACAGACATTACACGGAGTCCATGATATAATGTTAACTGTCCCACAGACAGACATTGTATTAAGGTTATGATATAATGTTAACAGTGACACATACAGACATTACACTGAAGTCATGATATAATGTTAACTGTGTGACAGACAGACATTACACTGAAGTCATGATATAATGTTGACTGTGACACAGACAGACATTACATTGAGTCCATGATATAATGTTAACTGTGACACATACAGACATTACAGTGAGTCCATGATATAATGTTGACTGTGACACAGACAGACATTACATTGAGTCCATGATATAATGTTAACTGTGACACAGACAGACATTACAGTGAGTCCATGATACAATGTTGACTGTGACACATACAGACATTACAGTGAGTCCATGATATAATGTTGACTGTGACACATACAGACATTACAGTGAGTCCATGATATAATGTTAACTGTGACACATACAGACATTACATTGAGTCCATGATATAATGTTAACTGTGACACAGACAGACATTACAGTGAGTCCATGATATAATGTTGACTGTGACACATACAGACATTACAGTGAGTCCATGATATAATGTTGACTGTGACACATACAGACATTACAGTGAGTCCATGATATAATGTTAACTGTGACACATACAGACATTACATTGAGTCCATGATATAATGTTAACTGTGACACATACAGACATTACAGTGAGTCCATGATATAATGTTAACTGTGACACAGACAGACATTACATTGAGTCCATGATATAATGTTGACTGTGACACAGACAGACATTACAGTGAGTCCATGATATAATGTTAACTGTGACACAGACAGACATTACATTGAGTCCATGATATAATGTTAACTGTGACACATACAGACATTACAGTGAGTCCATGATATAATGTTGACTGTGACACATACAGACATTACAGTGAGTCCATGATATAATGTTAACTGTTTGGGTTTTATTTCCTTGAAATACGACCTATGCGTCAGTATATCCACATCTCCAGGGCTTCTATGCGACTTTCTAGTTGCTTGTTCAATGTCCAGGCTTCCGCGCCATGCAGTAGCGTTGATTATACGTAGCATTTGACAATTCTAAATTTTAATGTGTTATTAATCTCTCTAGATGTTTATACTGATTTCATGCCCTTGAAAGCATTTTTGGCCATTCATATTCTCTTTTTTATTTCCATTTCACTTCTGCCATCATCTGTTATTATATGTCCAAGATAAGAGAAACGTGTTACTTGTTCTAGTATCTGCCCGTTTACTGTGATGTTCATTGATGACCTTTACTTTTGACTGTTAATTATCATAATTTTTGTGTTATGGATGTTAATATGTAAGCCACATTCTGCACTGTGCGTGTTTGCTTCTCCCACTCTCTCTCTCTCTCTCTCTCTCTCTCTCTCTCTCTCTATATATATATATATATATATATATATATATATATATATATATATATAAGACCAGGAGCAATTGATTGTGAAGATTTTCGTACAATTAACCTTATAAACCATATCACTAAGCTTCTACTCAGAATCATAATGAGAAGAACCAAAAATAAAATAAAAATGGAAATTAGTGAAGAACAGTATGGATTTGTGGAAGGAAAGGGCACAAACAATGCAATTTATACATTACGGACACTAATAGAAAGGTCAATAGAGAAACAGAGAGACATATATTTGTGCTTCATAGATTATACTAAGGCATTTGATAAAGTAATACATGATGAACTGATTAAAATGTTGGAAGATATCAACACGGATGGAAAAGATTTAAGAATAATAAAGAATATTTACTGGAACCAAGTAGCAGCAATTAAAATGGGAAATAAAGAGGGTAGTTACGAACAGATAAAGCTAGGAGTACGACAAGGGTGTGTCTTGTCACCAGATCTTTTCTCCCTGTATAGCGAAGGAATAATGAGAGAGATCAAAGAGATGCCAGGAATACTAGTTGGAGGTTATAATATAAATAATATACGCTATGCAGATGACATAGTATTGGTGGCGGATAATTCAACAGACCTACAACAATTATTAGACGTTGTAGTAACAGAGAGTGCAAGGAAAGGACTCTCCTTGAATATCAAGAAAACAGTAACAATGGTAATATCAAAGAAAATGGTGACACCAAAATGTGACATAGAAATAGAAGGGAAAATCCTTAACCAAGTTGATAATTTTAGATACCTAGTGGCATTTATAACATCAGATGGAAGATGTACAACAGAGATTAGGAGCAGAATAGGGCAGGCAAAAGCCGCATTTCATAAAATGAAGAGTATCTTATGCAATAAGTCACTGTCACTGAATGTAAGAAAGAGAGTGCTGAAATGCTATGTAGAACCAGTTTTGCTGTATGGCAGTGAATCTTGGAATGTAAATGAACAAATTAAGAAGAAATTAGAAGCAACAGAGATGTGGTTCCTGAGACGAATGTTGCGAATTCCTTGGACTGCCAGAGTAACTAACGACGACTGCCTGAAACAGGCTAGTGAAACTAGAACATTATATACAACAATAAGACAGAGACAAACAGCTTTCCTCGGTCATGTGATGAGAAGAGAGGCATTGGAGAACATCGTAACAACTGGAAAGATCGAGGGGAAGAGAGGCAGAGGTAGACCAAGAGAAGTGATGATGGATGGATTGAGACGGTGGCATGGAGGAATATCAGCAGCAGAGTTGATCCAGAAAATATATATATCATCATCATCAAGTGCCGTGCCGGCTGGCGTAGGCGTTCATGGCTCTCCATAGATCTCGGTCTTTGGTTTTCTGGATCAACTCTGCTGCTGATATTCCTCCATGCCACCGCCTCAATCCATCCAGCATCACTTCTCTTGGTCTACCTCTGCCTCTCTTCCCCTCGATCTTTCCAGTTGTTACGATGTTCTCCAATGCCTCTCTTCTCATCACATGACCGAGGAAAGCTGTTTGTCTCTGTCTTATTGTTGTATATAATGTTCTAGTTTCATTAGCCTGTTTCAGGCAGTCGTCGTTAGTTACTCTGGCAGTCCAAGGAATTCGCAACATTCGTCTCAGGAACCACATCTCTGTTGCTTCTAATTTCTTCTTAATTTGTTCATTTACATTCCAAGATTCACTGCCATACAGCAAAACTGGTTCTACATAGCATTTCAGCACTCTCTTTCTTACATTCAGTGACAGTGACTTATTGCATAAGATACTCTTCATTTTATGAAATGCGGCTTTTATATATATATATAGACAGCGGCAGTAGTAATATCCCTTGGCGACAGTGCAACCGACAGTTGTGTGTCTAGGTCGGGTCACAAAAGGTGAAAGGTCAATACCGTCTTTCTTCTATATTTCTATATTAAATGATAAACTGACACACAAACATGTATATCTCCCCTTAGAATTGACCTACAGACTTGAATAAGGTACCGTTGGATTTGTTTTTTCAAGAGCATCCAACTATGCAGGTTATATAATTAAAAAAGAAATTTAGAAAAAAGTTACTAAAGTGGCTAGTTTAAGTAACCAATTGCCTTCAACGCTAAATTCTTGCTGGACAGATCTATTTGTTCTTCTTACCATCCAAAGCAGTTGTATTATCCACACTGCTATATGCTTGTGAAACCTGGACTGTTTATCAGCGACACGCTAGGAAATTAAACCACTTCCACACAGTCTGCCTAAGGAAGCTACTGAAGATTAAATGGCAAGACAAGATTCCAGACACTGAAGTCCTAGAAAGAGCATCCATGCCCAGTATCCACACTCTACTGATGAAGAATCAGATTCGCTGGAGATCACAGGCTCCCTAAACAAATTTTCTACAGTGAACTGCGTTGTGGTAAACGCTCCCAAGGTGGCCAGAGGAAACGTTTTAAAGACACTCTGAAAATTTCACTGAATGCTTTTGGAATTCATCATGACACCTGGGAGGCTGCAGCCATAGACCGAAATTTGTGGCGTGCATCATTACGCAAGGGTGCAGTCATATGTGAGGCAACCAGGACTGCAAGAGCTGTGAAGAAAAGGCAGGACAGAAAAACCACTGCAGGAAATCCTCCTCCATAGACGTCAAGCATTCTTTGCCCACATTGTCAAAGAACATTTCGAGCAAAATAGGCCTTATCAGCCATCTTAGAACCCACGGCTCCACACCTTCAACCCCACTGGATGAAATGAATGGTCATCATCATTCTTGATGGACAAACAACATAACAAGACATAAATGACACTATCTTCTCTGATATGTGGCGGTTGTAAAAGAGATCAAGTATAACACAATTTACCAGGCAATATGTCAATGGCCCAAAATGATGCCTGGTTCAGAATGAAACGACAGTTCATTCATTCATTCAGTAGCATGTCCATTGCAGAACCTTGCTCCCATAACAATCTTCCGGAAAACTTCTCGGTCATAAGCCAGAAATGACAGTGCATTATGTAACAGTCTTTGAAAGATGGATGTTAGAATATTGGAGGGCAACTTGAATCATCGGCCTCACCAATATGGGAGACAACCTGAATCATGTCTTACCAAAATGGAAGACAACCTGAATCATCAGCCTCACCAAGATGGCGGACAACCTGAATCGCCAAAGTCGCAAATAGTTAAAATGTTAGATAAAATAACTGACTCCGTCACGTGAAGGGCTAACAAGTACATATAAATATTGCATACCTGCACTTTTGGCCACTCCACTCGGAGGATCTTCACAAGCGTTGCAGATGGTATCTCCAGTATCAGAACAGGTGCGGTTGACGTCGCATTTGCATTCCGTGCACCGAGTGCACATGGCTTCAGTCGTAAGTGATTCGCCTGTGAGATTCCTGTAGTATCCTTCCAAACATCCAAAGATTGTTGCAGATTGAGGCGTACAATCAAATAAAATTTTAGAATGATACGTGGAGCTATGTTCAAGATGGGCGCACTTCAAGCAGCTCAAGTGTTTATGGACATCTTGTGGTATATACGTGCCTTGCGGACACGGCTCGCATTGATCTGTTTTCGTATTAAAATACTCACCGAATCCACACGGACGCTCTTCGCAGTGGAAAACATCGGCATCGGTAAAACTTGGAACAGCCTCGTAGTAAGGCAGGCAGCAAACTGTATCCGTATAGTTCATGCATGTCCGAGTTGGATTTTCGCAGGGTGAGCAAAGCGTGCATTTATCTACATCACGGCCATTCCTGGCCCGTCTCCTGTAATACCCATCAATGCACTGGATGATTGCGTCCTGATAAATGTCACAAGGTCGTATTACAACTTCTATAGTTGCATTCACAACCCGGCTGCAGTTATAGCACTGTCTGTGCTTGTGTTCTGTATCTGGCATGAATGTGCCATCGTCACACACATCACACATATCCACACCCGACCCATGGCGAGTTAAGTAGGTTCCCCACATACAGGACTCCAGTGCCGCATCTGAATGCAGGTTGAGAGAACACAACACAAACGCAATCAAAACTGTCCAGATACGAGTCCTATGGCACGTGAGATATCTGTAAGATAATCAACATTTATATATATAAGAGAAGTAAAGTGCGTTGTTCCATTTCTTGAGGCGTTTGTGGGCATATGGTAAAAGGAGCCCTTTGCATGTCTTGTGAAGTATCGTGTTTACTTAATATCTGTATCACATAGAGCCATCAGCTTCGGGTGGAGGGGCGTTGTTGGCAGGGTACAAGCCTTATCCTAGTGCGAGGAAATGTAACATAAGACCAAATGGCAGAGCACACCAGGCCCTAAGCCTTGGTCGGCAACTGGTCTAGGATGGAAGCTCCGATAAACGAAGTTAGAGCATTGCTTTACTGACCCGGCAGCTTGTCTTGTTCCAGATGTATTTATGTTACCTTTCCTCTGGAGTAAACTAGGCAGACTGAGAAAGGGATCTTGCTGCTTGGGCAACACAAGTCTCTGGATTTAGCCCTGTCTGTGTGCTATGGAGAGGTATAATTCCATTTTACAAACCATCATCTGTCAAGACGACAAGGTGCCTTTCAGTCAGTATCTCTGTCTGTTCCAATCCCCCACCCACATCTTTACCCACATTGCCATTTAAATAGGTATAATTCCACCCCTTGAAGTCAAGTTTCACTTTAATAGAACAGATTATTATTTTTTTTTTAATTTATTCTCATTACTTTTTTTTTATTTACTCTCTCTCTCTCTCTCTCTCTCTCTATATATATATATATATATATATATATATATATATATATATATATATATATATATATATATATATATGAGTTAAAGGACGTTGTTTGTAAATCCGTATACTCTCGTACAAAACACAGCTGCGCGAGATTCGGCAGCGGATCGCGTCGTGTTGGTTACCTACGGAGGTATGTGAGCCGGTTGTTCAGAAAGCAATGGCAAACTACTGAAGTAAAGCTTGCCAAGACATCAACAGCAGCTTGTAAATGCTGGTGTTGACTGCTATGTCCTGTAAAGGATATGCGGGAAAAAAAAATTAATACAGCCGATTTCAAACAACTGAGACCTGGACACTTACTAAACAAGCAGAACAGCGCATAAATGCCATTGGATATAAATGTTAAAGATGAGTTTTGAGAATATCTTGGGTAAAAAAATGAACCAATGCATCCATACTTCAACAGCTGAATATTGAAGAAGGTTGGCTTTTAAAGACGATAAAACAAAGAAAATCGAAATATTTTGTCACTTGAAACGTCACGAAAGTTTGGAGAGAACAACAATAGTGAGAGGGGTATATGCCCGGGAAGGGAGGACGAGGAAGGCCAAAGAGAAGATATGGCGGATGATCTCCAGATGGGTGTATCAGAAGCGGGACATCTTGCTTATGATCGAGGGGTTTTCCAGAAGGCTGTTATGGGAGCCATGTTGTGCAAAGGACATGCTACTGAATGAATGATTTGATACAACATATTTCACACAAGTAATGTAACACACTCGATTTCACACAACGGATAAATAAATATACTCTAGAAAACACGAGCCCTAAATAAATAGTAAAAATACCACGTCATTATCAGACATTACAATCAATTAACATAAATTTCTAAAGTCACACCAGGGCGTGGGTGTATGATAACTGCACAATGGTACCTTGCCATTACAAGACGTCTGTCTCAACATCGGGTCCCCGAATACTCTCTGTGTCTTGATTTAGATTGTCGCAAACAATAACATCTCACGTGATGTATACTCGATCATAGTCCACCGAACCTCGTTAGTCATGTAGGCGTGACCCATAATTGGGTCATCACACTACTAATTATGGCATGCATGATCACAGCTTTACTACAATTAATACATTCTCATTGTAACATTAACTCCAGAAACATGCCGGTACACACAATGGGCGTCGACAAAGTTGTCACATGTCTAAGAACAATGGAATCTCGTGGCAAGAATCAACAAGACCTGACATGGACGCTAATTTGTCGAATTACAAAATATCAACGGGAACTCCCGTTGTGGTTATTTGTTGCTTCTTAGAAACGAAACTATACGCTTATGACCAGATTCTTGTACATGGTTTTGCTTTACAATAATCGCACATCCTTCCACATCCATGCAAACCCATAAATAGTTGCAGAACTAAGATTAGTGCTCGCTCACACTGAAATACAAACACATTCATGTCAAAAGTCTGGCGAGCTAAATTAGTATTGCCGAACCAAGAAGACGCCATTTTTATAATGTTTATAATTTATAGTTGTAAATAAAAATGGTCATAGTCTGGTCTCTCCCGACTAACTACATACTCTCCCAGCTCTACCCGTTATTCTAACAGGCAGATACATAAACTGACATAGCGCCTCTTAAATGGTGTAATGGCGGGGATGCGCCCAAAGGGTTCACAGCGTTAGTTACATTTTGGTGGATTAAAGTCACAGATGGACTGGGAATCGCCTACAAGTATCTCACGACGCCCAAAACAGTGTTTGAGATTCATTTCAGCCGGTCTTCAATGTGGAGACGGCACTTTATGATGGTGACTAAATATCTCTGAAAGTATGAAATAAGGAGACACCGTGGGGAGAAACAGACAGTACGCACACATCTATATACACACATCTATACACACACAGGCCGGCTTCGTGGCTTAGAGGTTATGACTTTTCTCCGTAATCTCGTATACTCTCGTCGGTTAACGTGATGACGGTAAGAATCAGCAGTGGTTCGAATCGCATCTGTGACTTACGGGGTATGTGAGCCGGCCGCTCAGAAAGCAATGGCAAACTACTGAGCGTAATCTTGCCAAGAAATCGACATACAGCTGAAAGATGCTGGTGTTGACAGCGATGTCCTGTAAAGGATATAAATACACACACAACTATATACACACATCTATATACACACATGTATATACACACAAATACCAGACGCCAGGAGCACACAAGGGCAGGTCTCCTTTAAGGGATGTACTTTATTCTTCTTGTTTTTTGCGTACGGTCTTCACCTGCCTTTTTTCACATTTTTAAAATAAATCTCGAGACGTTGACAATGCATTAAAAATGAGCATAGTCAAATGTTATGTATACTCAAAACTACTACATTTATATGGTAAACAAGAATGAGGCATAGAATGAATCACACAAAAAAAACGAGAAGTAGATTGTGATTGCAGCCAACCTTCATTGTGGAAACGGCACCTGATTGATGTTTGTTTACACCCGCTTCATTTAAGGACATAATGTATGGAAATATCAAGCTTCATTATTTGCTGCTTTCTTAAAATTCAGTCAAAATTGACTTATGAAGGTGAAAAAAGAAGAAGTTTCATGTGACAATGTTGCATCCTTCTGCAGTCAGCATGTCATGTGGTATTGTCATATCGTGCTTCAGTCAAGACATGGAAACAATATAAAATAAAACACAGTCATGCAGCTTTACAGAACAGAATTACGAAAAAAAAAAATACAGGATGCTGCGGCGACTAGCCTTCAACAAACAAATACATGCATGAAACACATCATATAATCGCGGAGAAGAACCTCCAGTGACTACATTAAGGCATACGAACGGGATAAATAAATGAGCACAATGAAATTGTGAAAAAATTGTTTTGCTACTTATCTCAGAATCCCAGACTGTGATACTAACAAGAATTTCATCTTGTTACTCTTATATAGACAGCCGTGGGAGTCTGTGGGTCATTGGGGACCGAGGTAGGGGATGGTAACGGTTCAGTAAAGATCCCAGGTAAATGATTGAAGTAGGGGAGGAAGGTAAGGCATTTGCTTGCAGTCATCGAGAAATTACAAATACATTCGGGAATTACCATTCTAACGTTATGGTTCTGGCAAAATAATACACGGCTGTTTGTAATCATAACACGAGAAGGAGGTTGTGAGAAGCATCGTAAACACAGTATTGCGTTTTATAACTATCAAACATTAAGATTGAAATATCCGCAAACAAAAGATAATGTACCGGTGTAGAACTACGGTTTATATTTACGTTCTCATGTGTTGCTGCTCCATTGCTCTATTGAGACGCAAATAACGATTGGTAGCGTGGCACACTCATCGACCAGATAGCACGATTTCTTTGTAGTTTGATCACACAGCCACCTGCCGGTGTCGGTGGTAAAATGGTGGCGAATGGGAATCCCGCATTAGTTAGTTGCATATCCTTTACAGGACGTCGCAGTCAACCACATCATTTTATGGCTATTTGTAATTTCTTGGCAAGTTTACTGTCAGTAGTTTGCCATTGCTTTCCGAAAGACCGACACTCATACCATTGCTTGAAAACCAGCACAAGGCGGTCTACTTCCAAATCTCGTACAGCTGTCTTGTGAACGCGATATGCGGAATTGCTTTCGTAACATTCCCGCCACTGTGGCGGCATGCCGCGTCCGAAATCACTGAGATCAGCAGCAGGCGATTTTGGAGCAGACCAATCTTGCGTTGGTGTTTTAAAGTGGTATAAGCAGGCTTGTCCATGGGAATGGGATTCCCATGGGAAACGTCCCATGGGATGGGATATGATGGGACAGCACACATGTGTATTTCCCATGGGACACATGGGACAGTAGCCATGTCATAGCAACTTGATCTATGTCAGAGCTACCCTTCATTTGTTTGTTTGTTAATCTTTTACCTTTTTGAAGCCTTTTATTCTTTTGTGTTTCTTTATATATTTGTATCCATTCTTTATCTCATGATGGGACACCTGATAAATAAATAAATGCGCGCCGCTAGTCAGCCATTGTTGCTGTAGTTGTTGATTGGCGTCTTTGGCGATTTGTAAATACGAAGCTAGGTTTGCTTGCTTGCTTGCTTGTGTTCGTTGGCTTGATCTCCAACGTGAAGTCCTGTATGTCGGATGAAGACATCCTGTTGTCCAACATCAGTGTGATGTCATACAGGACCTGAGTTTGGCGTGAGTATCCGTTGTCCCATGTCTGGCTTATTGGTGTGCAGACTGGTGGTTCCTCGCCGTACAGGCAGACACTCTCTGACTTCGGAGGAATCGGCGATCCTACTGACCTTAGCCAGGACCCCGAAGGGCCTGTTGCCCAGGACGCTCTACGAGGACGCGTCAATAGGTCTTGGCCAGTATATAACCCGGCCCTGGTGCCTTGGAAACACCTCTGCGTCCCGAAGCTAGGTTTAATCTGCTGTAATCGAAGCAGGAATTGTAGAACAACAGCCGAAAAATGATTTTGACTTATTTTTTTTTATCCTCCACCAAACAAAGCACTTAAGTTTGATGACCCCAGAAACAAATGCCTTGATGATGAAGTCACCATGTTTCACAAATTACGGCTACCAACTTCACAACCATTAAATTTTTGGAAAAATGAACATAGGTTAACAGTGCTAAAAGCAAGTGCGAAAATTGTTTTAGCCATACCAGTGTCCTCAGCGGCAGTAGGGCGCTTTTTTTAGTGCAGCTGGATTGTTGTTGAGTAAGTTACGAAAACGGATGTTACCAGCTCTCGTTATAAACTCTGTGTATATCAGATTTGCATGTAAGATGAGAATTGTGGGATTGGTTCAGGGATTACCTGGATTAACTAAATTATTAGAAACAGTCGATCAGCAGGAAATTGATAATGTACTGAATGAGCAGAGTGATTCAGAAACAGAATGATAGTGTCAGAATGACACTGAATGGTCATATTTAGATTAAACTTTGTTTTAATAAAATACTCTTGAATTTAAAATTATTAAATTATGCGGTGTTATATGTCTCTTTGTACATGTAGTCCTATTTAGTAGACACCAACACTAAACTTTCGTACATTTCACAATTTTATTTGAACTGTATTCCATATTAATATTATCATGGGAATTCCATGGGATGGGATGGGACAGGCATAAATTACCATGGGATGGGATGGAACTGAAAAATGTGTCCCATGGACAAGCCTGGGTATAAGCGTCGTCCGTTCAGAAAGCAATGGCAAACTACTGAACGTAAACTTGACTAGTAACTCACAAACAGTCCAACAATGCTGGGGTTGACTGCGACGTCAAGTAAAGGATGTGCAACTAACTTTGTGTAGAACAGCACCTAGCGGGCTGAGCCGGCTCTTTTTCGAAGGGATTACGGACGTAATTCGTAATCTCACACATTGCATTCGAAACACAGCTGCGGGAGTTTTGGCAGCAGACCGTTTTGCGTTGGGTTTCCTACAATGGATTGCCGGTCGTTCATAAAGCTTAAAAAAAAGTTATTTGCATATCCTTTACAGGACGTTGCAGTCAACACCAGCATGTTTTGCTGTTGTGATGTCGACAAGTTTACGTTCAGTAGTTTGTCATTGCGATGACAAACTACTGAACGTAAATTTACCAAGAAATTACAAACAGCAAAAAAATGCCATGGTTAACTGTGACGTCCTATAAAGGATGTGCAGCTAACTTTTAACCCAGCGGGCGTGTTGATGTAATGGATAGGACGGCAAGCTGACATCGGCATCAGAGCGGGAGGAAGTCGGTTCGATACCCGCACTTGACGTTCGCTACGCGAAGTCTAGTCTCCTGTTTCTCCATGTCCTCAGGCCTACAACATGTGATAGCCCCGCCCTGTCACATCCCCACGGCAGGTCCGTGTCTGCTACAGGACATTGTTTCCACAACCACATTCACTGATGCAGGGCCAAACAGACAGTAGGTTTGGACCAAATATGGTACACTATCAAATGGACAAATATTGTTATGAAAATGTGCATTCGCTGAGCATTGAAATTGTGGAAGATGCCACGAAACAAATTATAAGTAAATAACAAGACGACCCTTGTACGGCGGCGATATATCGTCCTTGTGTCCACGTGAAATTTCACATGTGGCGATATATTATCCTTCGGCTCTGAATAAGTTAACTTTTCATCATCATGTGCCCTGCCGATAAGCGTAGGCGGCCATGGTTCGACATCTGACACGATCTTGGATCATTGTTTGCTTGCTTGCTTGTGTTCGCTGGTTGTGAACTCCAGCGTGAAGTCCTGTATGTCGGATGAAGACATCCTGTTGTCCAACATCAATGTGATGTCATACCGGACCTGAGGTTTGCGTGAGTATCCGTTGTCCCGTGTCTGGCTTATTGGTGTGCAAACTGGTGGTTCCTCGCCGTACAGGCAGACACTCTCAGACTTCGGAAGAATCAGCGATCCTACTACGTTAGCCAGGACCCCGAAGGGACCTGTTGCCCAGGATGCACGACTAGGACGTGTTAGTAAGTCTTGGCCAGTATAGAACCTGGCCCTGGTGACTTGGAAACACCTCTGTGTCCCTGGCCAGTATAGAACCTGGCCCTGGTGCCCTGGAAACACCTCTGTGTCCCTGGCCAGTATAGAACCTGGTCCTGGTGCCTTGGAAACACCTCTGTGTCCCTGGCCAGTATAGAACCTAGCCCTGGTGCCTTGGAAACACCTCTGTGTCCCTGGCCAGTATAGAACCTAGCCCTGGTGCCTTGGAAACACCTCTGTGTCCCTGGCCAGTATAGAACCTGGCCCTGGTGCCTTGGAAACACCTCTGTGTCCCTGGCCAGTATAGAACCTGGCCCTGGTGCCCTGGAAACACCTCTGCGTCCCTGGCCAGTATAGAACCTGGCCCTGGTGCCTTGGAAACACCTCTGTGTCCCTGGCCAGTATAGAACCTGGCCCTGGTGCCTTGGAAACAACTCTGTGTCCCTGGCCAGTATAGAACCTGGCCCTGGTGCCCTGGAAACACCTCTGCGTCCCTGGCCAGTATAGAACCTGGCCCTGGTGCCTTGGAAACACCTCTGTGTCCCTGGCCAGTATAGAACCTGGCCCTGGTGCCTTGGAAACACCTCTGCGTCCCTGGCCAGTATAGAACCTGGCCCTGGTGCCTTGGAAACAACTCTGTGTCCCTGGCCAGTATAGAACCTGGCCCTGGTGCCTTGGAAACAACTCTGTGTCCCTGGCCAGTATAGAACCTGGCCCTGGTGCCCTGGAAACACCTCTGCGTCCCTGGCCAGTATAGAACCTGGCCCTGGTGCCCTGGAAACACCTCTGTGTCCCTGGCCAGTATAGAACCTGGCCCTGGTGCCTTGGAAACACCTCTGTGTCCCTGGCCAGTATAGAACCTGGCCATGGTGCCCTGGAAACACCTCTGCGTCCCTGGCCAGTATAGAACCTGGCCCTGGTGCCTTGGAAACAACTCTGTGTCCCTGGCCAGTATAGAACCTGGCCCTGGTGCCCTGGAAACACCTCTGTGTCCCTGGCCAGTATAGAACCTGGCCCTGGTGCATTGGAAACAACTCTGTGTCCCTGGCCAGTATAGAACCTGGCCCTGGTGCCCTGGAAACACCTCTGCGTCCCTGGCCAGTATAGAACCTGGCCCTGGTGCCTTGGAAACACCTCTGTGTCCCTGGCCAGTATAGAACCTGGCCCTGGTGCCCTGGAAACACCTCTGCGTCCCTGGCCAGTATAGAACCTGGCCCTGGTGCCTTGGAAACACCTCTGTGTCCCTGGCCAGTATAGAACCTGGCCCTGGTGCCCTGGAAACACCTCTGCGTCCCTGGCCAGTATAGAACCTGGCCCTGGTGCCTTGGAAACACCTCTGTGTCCCTGGCCAGTATAGAACCTGGCCCTGGTGCCTTGGAAACACCTCTGTGTCCCTGGCCAGTATAGAACCTGGCCCTGGTGCCTTGGAAACACCTCTGTGTCCCTGGCCAGTATAGAACCTGGCCCTGGTGCCTTGGAAACACCTCTGTGTCCCTGGCCAGTATAGAACCTTGCCCTGGTGCCTTGGAAACACCTCTGTGTCCCTGGCCAGTATAGAACCTAGCCCTGGTGCCTTGGAAACACCTCTGTGTCCCTGGCCAGTATAGAACCTAGCCCTGGTGCCTTGGAAACACCTCTGTATCCCTGGCCAGTATAGAACCTAGCCCTGGTGCCTTGGAAACATCTCTGCGTTCCTGTCCAGTATAGAACCTAGCCCTGGTGCCTTGGAAACACCTCTGTGTCCCTGGCCAATATAGAACCTAGCCCTGGTGACTTGGAAACACCTCTGTGTCCCTGGCCAGTATAGAACCTAGCCCTGGTGCCTTGGAAACACCTCTGTATCCCTGGCCAGTATAGAACCTAGCCCTGGTGCCTTGGAAACATCTCTGCGTTCCTGTCCAGTATAGAACCTAGCCCTGGTGCCTTGGAAACACCTCTGTGTCCCTGGCCAGTATAGAACCTGGTCCTGGTGCCTTGGAAACACCTCTGTGTCCCTGGCCAGTACAGAACCTGGCCCTGGTGCCTTGGAAACACCTCTGCGTTCCTGTCCAGTATAGAACCTGGTCCTGGTGCCTTGGAAACACATCTGCGTTCCTGTCATGGATCATGTCTACGTTCTTGTCTAGATTAGGTCACGTGGCCAATCTATCCAGGCACAGGGTGTACTTTTAATTTGAATAACGAAGACACAAACCATAGCCTGCACGATTTATTGCCTGGCATATTTCGCTGCATCTTGCCAGGTACATACTGCGGAATTCACACAGCATAAAGTAAAATAACTAGATAAATCCTTCAAGCTGAAATATACAGATGTTTGCACAGTAATGTCAATTGTCTACCACGGTAATTTTAAACTGATCATCAATCTTTCAGTTTGCACAAAACTTGCCTATGTAGATTAATCATTATGGCTTCTGCAAACTTTAACAGTGGGTGACTGGCCAGGATGTCATCTGACCCGATGGCAAGTGGACCCGGATGAAGATGACCCCCTTAAAGTAAGTCCTGAGAACAATATTTTTAGACCCAGTCCACCACTGCCCAGAACGGGATATTAATAGCTATATTACATTACTACTATCACCACCACCACCACACTGACTAACATTGCAGATAATGAACATAGTAAAAACAAGCAAGGTAATTATAAATACATGTTAAAGCTGGCGGCAGGACCAGATCTCACTCTGGCCAAGACCTGGGTATCTAGTCTGTTATTGTAAAGATCGCCATGTTTTCCTGCAGATGTGAAGTTTCTGTACACGTCACTAACTTCTGAGCTTGGAGAGGGTAGAGAGATCTATGTAACACTGTCCCTTTGGCGGTTGTCCTTCTGTACCAATGCGACGGGAACATCTCCATACATACAAGCCCATTTCAAGGCTCAAACCACCTGGGCATCAATGCTTCAGATTTAGATGACCTCGGCGTCAATGCTTCAGTCTTAGTTGACCTGGGCGTAAATGCATCAGATTTAGAAGACATAGGGGTCACTACATCAGATTTACATGACCCGAGCTTCAATGCATCAGATTTATATGACCTGGGGGTCACTGCCACAGACTTAAGAACTAACACTCTGTCTTCCAGAGGACAAGCAACCAACCAGCATCTCCGCTGTATATGAAGCACATTGGAATGTGCCCTTCCTTGGAAACTATGCACATGATGACTATGTTTTGTATCTTTAATATAATTTAATTCAATTGTCTTGCACTGCTCGTCTAGCCAACTTTCTTTTTCCGTTAAACGTTTATCTATTTCTTTATTTATCTTATACTCTTGTTTGTCATTTTTACTTTGTTTTATTTTTGTCCATCAACTTTAAGATTTATTCACTCATCCATATTTTCTTAGTTTTTATTTCTTCTCTCCAATAATATTTCTTTGCTTGTTTGACGAATGGAGTCCCATTGCATTTCCAATTTGTACTCTGTATGTTAGCTATTGCATTGTACCTATTTTTCACAATCACTTGGTATTGTTTTTGAATTTCTTTATCTACTTTCAGATTCAGATATCAGTTGGGGTATCTTCATTGAACTCCGGACATGTCCATATGTGCTCAGATCCTCCCCCCCCCCCCAGCATATGCATCAGCTTTCGGTGGCTAATAGTGCCAGTTCTGTGTTGGTTAACGATGCACCTCGTTTTCCCGATGTACCTCTCGTGTCTGGCCGTGCCAATTCTTACTCATAAGTCTTTCGTCCTGGACAGCGATGTGGATTCACTGACCTCAAAATCCTCTGTTCTCGCCATATCTTTAAGGACGTTAATAACATCGGCTGGCCATCTACAGAGGGTGCAGAGCCAACCAGTTTATCAGCTCGTTCATTTCTCTCGACTCCCGCATGTCCCGGGACGAAGATGAAGGTGACTTTACGGACAACAGACTTCCGCAGCGACTCGGTCCACTGTCTACGTACAGATCCAGCGTCAACCTTCCGAATCATGATCATTGAATCACTTAGTACACACACGTTTGTATAATGCTGTGATTCCAGCCATATGAAGGCCTGTGTAACTGCCATCACCTCCATCGTCATGCTGCTCGTGGTCATAGAGTGGGCACCACTGGATTCTTGAACGGTTCGGCCCGCTGAACGGGCTGTAAATGCCCACGCACTTCTCTGCTGCTTTACAACAGATCAATCCGTAAAGATGAGCACTTCTGGGCTATCTGAGTGTTCATAGATGAGCGCGTTGACCTCTGCCTTGACAGCGGCTGGGTTCTGCTCTCTGCACCGTCTGTTGAGTGTGATAATGCAGGAGAACGTGCACTTAAAAGCTGGAGGCACAGGCACCCATTCCTTGCCGGGGTTGATACTGGTAGGACTGCAGATCTGTCTGATGACATCTTCCGCCCGACCCATCCATGATTTGCCCCTCTTCAGCCTGTCGCTCTTTTCTCTGAATATAGCGTCATGCAGAGGGTGCTGCTCATCTGCACTTATTTTTAAGTATGCACGAGCTCTCCAGATCTTGATCCTGTGGTTCATTGTCGGGATGTGAGGGAGGTATCTCATTGCTACACAGCTGGTGTCTCTCGTGCAGTCAAAAATGATGCGCATGGCTTCGTTTTGTACCTTTTCAAGTCTTCCAATCTGTGTAGGGCTGACAGTGAGGATGGCCAGGGCATACTCGATGGGTGAAAGCACCAGTCCTTGGAACTGAAGTATTAGCAGTCTTTGCTCAATATCGGCAATCGCCATGACTCTCATTGCTGACAAACCTTTTCGAGCTTTCATTATGACATAATCGACACGATCTCTGAAAGACAGGCTACGATCAAGCCTCACGCCAAGATATGTCATTGACTGGGTTCTACTCAAAAAGCTCCCATCCATTCTTACTGCCGGCAGGTCTGTTTTCACAATATGGTTGTTTAGGGAGAACCATGTAACCGATGCCTTTGCAGGGTTGACAAGGGCATCGGCATCAGCACACCATGAGGAAATTCGATCTAGTTCGCCCTGCATATCATTGGCAACCGCCTGTCTATCTCGACCCTGTCGATACACGAGGATGTCGTCAACGAATGACAGAGTCCTACCCCTCCCGTCCAACTGTTGTTCAGTGATCGGCACCGTATACACGTTGAATAGTACTGGTGACAGTGGTGAACCCTGCGGCAATCCTGGACATATCGTTATCGGCTCAGAAGACAAACTCCCACATCTTAGCGCCACCATCCTTTGGAGCAGGACTGCAGATATCCATCGTACTTTCAGATTATCTTGATTAAGTCTCATATTCTTATCCACCTTTTCCCGCTCTTCAATCATACTTTTATTTGTTCACATAGTGGCACATGATCAGTATTACAGTCAGCATCAAGCAGTCTTAACATTTATTAACGAATTTCTAAATCTTTTATTAATAATTATATAGTCAATATACAAACGGATAATATGACCATTAAAAGAACGGAAACATTTAAATACCTGGGTACAATCTTCAACTGCTCCACTATAATAAGGGAAGAAATACAAGCAAGAATCAACTCTGGAAATAAGATATACTATGCACTACAACATCTGCTAAAATCAAATGCGCTATCTCGTAACACCAAGATCACAATATACAAAACACTGATTAGACCAGTTGTGCTGTATGGCTCTGAAACCTGGAGTACAACGAAAGGAGACGAAGCCTTGTTACAAACCTTTGAGAACAAAGTCTTAAGACGCATCTTTGGGCCCATTAGGGATGCACAAAGTGGAGAGTGGAAAAGAAGAAGCAACAAAGACATTTATGATCTGTTTAAGTCCCCGCTAATCACTGGTATCATGAAGGCTAATAGACTACAATGGCTGGGGCATATAGAAAGAATGGAAGATAATAGGGAAACAAAACTCGCTTACACTCAGGAAATAAATGACCGTAGACCTCGATGTAGACCAAGAAGACGGTGAAGAGATACTATACATACAGACCTACAAGCATTTGGAATCAGTGACTGGCAAGAGAAGGTAAACCAGAGATACGAACGGAGACGGCTTGTATCTGCAGCAAAGAACCTCAATGGCTCGGAATGCTGAAGAAGAAGAAGAAGAAGAAGAAGAAGAAGAAGAAGAAGAAGAAGAAGAAGAAGAAGAAGAAGAAGAAGATAGTCAATATGGTTGACTATTTTCATATTCATGTGTAAAGTCATCTTTTATGGTGTTTACACAAGGTGTTTCCAAATATAACATTTATATTTGCCCATACTTATCAGTTTCCTTTCTTTCCTTCCTCCTAAACCATAATTCCCCTCTCCCCCATACATCCTAAATTTTTCCCTTACCTACTTTTTCATTGACATCTCCAAGTATTATTTTATTTCTTGTGATTTGATTTGAGATATCCCTATTTCTACTTCATCATAAAATTGTTTATATCTGTTGGCTTGCCTTTGATGTTGATCATAATAACCTCCATAATACACCAATAACCATTAATTTATTTAGCTGTTTTCGTTGTCATCAAATAGTAGTCCTGCTCCAGAAAAAAATATCGTGTGTTTGTCAGTTATAATTTTTACAGATCCCTTTCACCTCATCTCGGTTATGCCTTGAGCAATGATTTTCATATTTTCAATTTCTCTTATTACAATGTCCAGCTTTACTATCTCAGCTAGTGTCCTGACATTCCAGGTGTCTATTTTATATTTATGTTTTGCCATCAGTAGCTTGATGACGGTCTGGTGTCATCTATGGCTCATGACTGTCCTTACCAGATGTGACTGTCAAGAGACAGCCATTACGTCATTCACTGACTCTGATATGTGAAAACTCATGAATCCTTGGGAAGATAACATGGTGGTTTCCCCTTGCCTTCCATATCCACATGGAGGTCTTATATCTCTGCCATTTACGACCGTCAGGACAAGTGAGTCCTCGCTCTACTCAGCTGCAGAGTTGTCCACTTATTCCGGTGGATACTCGGTCCCCAGAGCTGTGTTAGCCACACCGTGGTGTGTTTCCCATCCTCTGCCACTCGGAGATGCAGTTGGGATTTTCCCTTCCTAAAGTTACGGGCCATGATGGCCAAAACTCTCCAGTACTTTTAGAGGACAATGAAGGCTATGGTAAGAAATTCTAGAATAGACACAATTGAGGGGTGGCCATCAGAGACGGCTAGGGTCATAAATTCTGGAATGCCCAGGCTTAGATCCACGCCTACAGAGGGGGCTATCCCAGGTACATGCGAGGTGGGGGTGTGGTATAACATACTTGCATTCCTTATGTTTGTAAACTATGTCCAGTGTGATTTGAACTAGACCTGTCAAGTAGTCTAGTGGTTAGTTTGTTTACTCACCAACACAGTGATCAGGGTTCAATCCCTAGCAGTGGCAGGATTCTTTTATTCCGACGAGTACGGCTCTAGGGGGCAACAATCTTCATCTTCTGTCCTTCACCTCCCAATGGAACATATGCCCTTATCCAAGCCACGCCCAACTCTGTGACCTTATGTGTGGCGGTTGGATATTTTAGGTGGTTCTCTACGGGGTGAGGTATTCAGTGTCAAGCCACCTTTCTTGAGTCGCCTCTTACGCCATGCATGGCATATTAGTGTTGCTATTCTTTGCTTCTTTTATAGGACCACAGGCGTTAGAGACGACATTGCCTGATAAATGGGACACAGGAAAATGTTCAGCATTCTCTGGGAATTATCAAGAGAAGAAAGACTGTGAGGTCGGGATCTGATCACATCACCTCATAATGGTGTGACCTAAAATATGTGGTCGGACATTTCACACCTCAACAGCAGTACTTGTCGGGGACTAAATCTTACGTAAGTGTTTCTCGTGTTAAAGACGGATGGATGCCTTATCACCAGGACACTCTGACCTCAGGTGAATATTAACAACAAAACAAATGTGACAGGTCCAGATAATTGGCGCACATTGCACCGTAATACTGTGTATGACATTTGTTACTAGCAAGCAAAAAGCATTTCTAGAATATGTAATAAAATGTTATCCAGTTAAAATAAATCCTCTAAATAAAATGCTTCTAGTTAAGGTAAATCATCTAAATAAATTTTATTCAGTTCAATCAAATTTTCAAGCACATAAGATTTGTTTCCCGTGGTTAAAGTAACCATTGGCAGTCATGTCGAATGTCTTGGAATAAATAATATAGTACTAGTATTTCTTATTGCTTTATCCATCGACATAGCTTTGAATTTCCAATCTTTACAGTTAAAGGGTACATACAGTAGCTAAGAGCAAAGGGCACAGCAGTGGTGTCCTCTTATTTCTGTTGGTGCTCTGTCATCGAAGCTGTTTTTGCCATTCCAGTATCTTTCCCATCATCTGCTAGGCAAGGTATATTTGGGGTTTACCATAACTTGAATTATGAGACCATCGGAGCATTTCTCCAACTCTGGCACGTTGTACAGGATTGTGGACCTGGAAGAAGACAAATGTGGACATTCTACCAGATCTGAACATGGACAAAAACCTGGCTCATGAACAGCGCCGTGGCCCGGGGACTGAATTACTTTGACCATATTAAAAGTCACAGGGGTGTAGAAAGATCACTGGTGGGAGGCATAGTTTCCAGAAGAAGAGGCTGGTGTCAACTAGCACAAAGTTGGACACAGGAAACTTAAGGCACCATCAGAATTGACATACGTGAAGCAAAGGAACTAGCGAAAGTTCAAGAGTTCTCCCTCGAGGTGTAATGAGATGGGAGTTCAAGAAATGACTTACCACATCATGTTGATGAGAACATAAACAAGTAACAGTTCTGACTATCCATGAACGACAGATACTAGAAGACAAGGTAACAGATGAAACAACATATTTGAGGATTCCTGAAATTGGAGGTTAATGCGGTTCCATCAAGGATGGATGTCACATACAAGGACAAATCCCACATGTTTATAATCAGTTTCTGATGGGCATCATATGATATAGCATGAACTTTCTTTCACGAATTTCCGTTCTTTTCTTATGTTTTATAACGGCACAGGCTACAGTTATTGCAATTATTACAGTTATTGCAGGCAAAATAGTACTCAGAGTTAAGCAAACAGTCTCTTGATGATCTGACTGATTGTCACAAACTGGAGCCTCAAGTTCACGAGAGGTTGATGTAAAATAGTTCCTGTCTGGATACGACACGTCTGTTGAGTCTGGATGGAGACATTATTAAATAGCACATTACAAACAATATTACATTGGTATAATACAAGCTAATAGCACACATGCACTACACGGAATCCATGATATAATGTTAACAGTGCCACAGGCAGACATTATACTGAGCCCATGATATAATGTTAACAGTGACACAGACAGACATTACACTGAGCCCATGATATAATGTTAACTGTGCCACAGATAGACATTATACCGAGTCCGTGATATAATGTTTGTTGCGGATCCCAATGACCTGGACCTCTCTTGACCTCCGCGCGGGGCATCCTGGGCAAACACAAGTCTGGCTAACAAAGAGAAGAATGGTCATGGTCTCCGCTGTTATGAAGCCTGCCGGAACCTGAAAACTTCACACACTGCGAGACTGCACGAGAATCAGAGTAATTTCCCACGAAGAGCAACGATAATCAGAACCCTCACTTTACGCTGGCAGCTCAGAGAGCATACGACCATGTGCTGGCCACCTACCAGTATGAAACTCAATCATCATCATTTGTTCAACTTGTACAACATGGTCAGCTCGAGTCCCCAAGGTTCTAACATCATCTTATTGTCTGTCCTGTGCAGAATTTCACCGCCAAAACGGTCTTTTGAAAAGCCAGATGTCCTGCCCATTTTGCTGTCAGGTGTAAATTATCTACCACATCTTGAATCCATCTCCCTCCATAATTATGTTTTCTAGACTATCACGTCTCCGTACATGTCCAAAACATTTCATTTTACTTAGTGTTTTTGTCTTAGTAATCAGTTGCCTTCAATACTAAATTCTTACTGGGCAGATCTATTTGTTCTTCTTACCATCCAATAAATATTTAACATTCTTATGTAACTGTTCATAGACGTATTTGTGTATTTTGGCTGATTTGTTAAATATTCATGCTCTTAGTATTATGGCTTTTGCTGTTGTATCTGTTACAGGTTTTGATTATTGTGCTCTAATAAAACAAACAAATAATTAATTAAAAAACAATAAAAATTAAAAAATTAAACAAAAAACACTAACAACTGAGACAGAGAGACTTTGATGACTGGGTTGTTCTATACGTAAATTACAAGTAAATGAGACTGAAATTGGCATAGATGGAGCTGTTCTAAAAGAGACCAAAACATACATAATATGTATCTATTAAGGTTCTGTATCTATTATTATCTATTATGTATCTATTATTATCTATTAAGTATCACCATGACTCTGGTGATCGAGTGAGATGGCAGAACATGACCGCCCACGCTTACCGGCATGGCACATGATGGATGGATGGATCTATTAAGGAAAGGTCGATTCAGTAAAAACTAAGACATAAATGACACTATCTTCTTTTATATGTGGTGGTTGTATTGTTGAAATTACGCTTACGCAAAATCAACACCTGTGAGATGAGATCCCTGAGGAGAGATGCCAACTTAACAATCCGCGACCTAGCAGGAAATGATGTTATCAGACAGACAGTGTGATCAACACATTGTGCAACATATATTGACAGACATGAGATAAATTGGTTTGGCCGTCTCGTTAGAATGCAGCACCATGAACTATCAACACTGGCCCTACGTCATTGCGACGAGACCAAGAGGAAAATGGATTGACGACATCAAAGACAGTGTACAATCACACGGAATGACACTATCCAGTGCCAGCCAACGGGCGCTGGAACGCCAATTATTCCTCCCCACGACGCTTGACGGCAACACTGGAAGATGATGCAAAAGAGATCACGTATAAAGCAATTTACTAGGCAATATGTCAATGCCTCAAAATTATGCCTGGTTCAGAAATGAAATGATAATGCATTATGTAAAAGTCTTAGACATATAGATGTTGGAATATTGGAGGACAACTTGAATAATCGGCCTTACCAATATGGGAGACAACCTAAATCATCAAAGTTACCCAGATGGAAGATAACCTGAATCACCAGCCTTACCAAGATGGGAGACAACCTGAATTGTCAGCCTCACCAAGATGGGAGACAACCTGAATCTCCAGCCTCACCAAGATAGGAGACAACCTGAATCACCAGCCTCACCAAGATGGGAGAAAACCTGGATCATCGGCCTGACCAAGATGGGAGACAACCTGAATCACCAGCCTCACCAAGATGGGAGACAACCTGAATCATCAGTCTCACCAAGATGGGAGACAACCTGAATCACTGTGACGTAATAGACAGTCTCCTACTTTATTTTTGCTTAAATTACAGTGCAGATCATATTTTTCATTATAAATATGTCTAGGAAAACGATCTTTTCCCCAATTTCCCATGTTTGTAGATATTCATAAATATGCCTGTATTATTGGCGAGAATTTAATCTATTTAATCTCCTGTAAACCTAGTGAATATTCTAGTGTTTTTAAAATATATATTATACAGTATATTATAGAACTATTAGTGGTGCATGCCTTCTGCCCCAGCGCAAGTTTGGCTGAATAACATATTCAGTTTTAGCCTGCGACCCGGGTGGCAACACGAGAATCTGCCTGGCCAGTTGTCGTCAGCCGGCAGATCGTCCATTTGGTCGACTGACCCGAAGCGGCGTGGACACAGGCGCCGATACTAGCTGTAAAAAGACATTGAAACAAAATAATCCAGGCTCTAGTTAGCCGATATTTGGGAAAAGCAAATTGCGAGCCAAATTGATACCCAAAAGTAATATTTACACTGCTAGTGGCACTGTTCCCCCCGTGGAGAGGTTTAATCACCACAAATTGGAAGGTACGTTGATTTAATTAATTAGTACGAATTTACATGTATACATTTACCGGCATTTGTAGTGTAGATACGCGATAACTAATGTTAGAGAACAGGGATCGTAAACTACAGCCGGAATAAATATATAATTAATGGAGACGGTGATTATACTAAGACCAAAATAGAGGAATGAAGAATGAAGGGAACGGCGACACAAAATGGAGAAATCTACCAGGCGGGAACTGGACTATCGAAGAATGGTCAGACAATGAAGCTTGATGTTTAACTAGGGATTAATATAATATATACTAGAATAATATATCGCCAGTGAAGAATATAATTATAGAATGAGAGGGGTAATTCGGAGGAATAAACGGTGATAGGAAATACTGATAGTTAATTGTGAAATAATAATTCTTTCACATAGTCTACTGGAGACCACGCTTGTCAGAGGTCATCTCATGACAGCATGGGACAGGCCTTTCATTCACATCAGTATCCTTGCTTCACCGCAGTCCTTCACTGCCTACCCTCTACACCTATGTTAATACTTCAACCTCCTGTAGAATTTAATTTGTGTGTTTCGGGAGTGAATCAGAATTATAATGTACAATACTGCTTCATGTGCTGAGATAGAATCTGAGTGATTCATAATATATGTTCGTAATTCGTCAAGTGAATGTAATTTGTGTGCTTCATAATCTATGGTGTTCCTTCGTCGATTGAATGTACTCTGTATGATTCATAATCTGTGGTGTACTTCGAATGAAGGGAATCTGTCATTCATAATCTATGTTCATACCTCGTCACGTGAATGTAATCTGTGATTCATAAGCTATGGTGATTCATTGTCGAGTAAATATAATCTGTGTGATTTATAATCAATGTTCGTGCTTCATAGTTAAATGTAATCTGTGGGATTCATACTCATTGTGTACACTTCATTGTGTTAAATGTGATTGGTGTGATTTATAATATATGTGAATGCATCACAGTAAGAATGTTGTAGAGTGTGATCAGACTCAGAAATATACATTGATGTGTCCGTGTCTGTAAACTGGAATACATGTGCACCTGAGTCTGATGAGATTGATAATATGTGGCTAAGGAAAATAGTAGTTGTCCACGTTAGCCATTTGTCATTGTGTTGTCATGGCGCTAGTGATGTGTCTGTGACAGAGGTGATAGTCTTGTGATGCTAGTCGTGTCTGATATGAGACTGAGAGCGAGGTGTGCAATGAGAGTATCCTGGACGTAGGACAAGCATTCACCGGTTCTGTTTTTCTGATTAACTTCCAGTTCTGCACCTTCTTTGGTGGTACCATGTGCCAGCAACTTGCAGTGACGCATACTTACCGGTCGTGAGCACCATGTCTATTGCCGGAGAGTGAATCCGCAACCTGAACTGGAACTTCACCCGAGTTGACAAGCCGGACCCAAGTCTTGAGCTGAGTGGCCAACCTCCTCGGCTGACACCTTTAGCCTGCCAACTTAGTCTAGGATTTGATTGCCTACACACTAGGGCAACAGACTTTTACATGCCACAGTTTTCAATAAATTAATAGTTATATGTGATACCAGAAACCTACTTAGTCTGTTGCTGTTATACTCTAATTTAATATTAGGATACTGAGAGAGAGAGAGAAGGAATGCAAGTTGTAACTTTATATTTGTACTCTTCCTCCATGTTGTGAGAATGGATCAGTTAAAGGGGGCTCTTTAATTTTTGCAGGCATTCGTCGCCAGATTCATTAAGCCTACTGTATAGAATTATTCCTAGTATGGTTGTTCGCTTGACCTATCTGTGCCTGAGCACTGTCTGAAGACCTGGTCATTCCTGGGACAGTTCCGAATCGTACTTCCTAGTTCGAGCCATTTCGGCCTCTTCTTCGACAGTTATTAGTCTTTCGGATTCCTGAAAGTCTATTGGTTGCTATTTCTGATCCTGGTCTATCGAAATAGTCAACATTACGCGACAATCACCAGTTTCAACATTTAAAATTTTGTTGCGTATCCCTTACGGGACATTGCAGTCAACACGAAGATTTTCAGCTGGTGTTGATGTTCTAGGCAAGTGTTACGTTCAGTAGTTTGCCATTGCTTTCTGAACGACCGGCCCCTATACCTTTTTCGAAAAAACCAGCACCGCTGTGTTTCGAACCCGGGTACACGGGCTCACGAACCACGTTCGCAAGTCCTTAACCACAGAGACCGGTTTCAACATAGGAATCGCAAATAGTTATAATTTAAAAATACACGTCATGGGAAGGACCAACAAGCACATGTAAATATTGCATACCTGCACTGTTGGTCTCTCCCTTGACTAAGGTATCGAGGGAACTTCCCAAGTATTGCAGATGGTATCTCCAATATCGGAACAGTTGCATGCGACGCTGCCATGACATTTCGTGCACTGAGTGCACATGGCTTCAGTCGCAAGTGATGGGCCAGTGACATTCCTGTAGTATCCTTCCATACATCCAAAGATTGTTGGAGATCGATCCGTACAATCTTGCAAAATTCTAGAATGATACGTGGAGCTATGTTCAAGACGGGCGCACTTCAAACAGTTCATTTGTTTATGGACATCTTGTACCATATACATTCCTTGCGGACACGGCTCGCATTGATCTGTTTTCGTATTAAAATGCTCACCGAATCTACACGGACGCTCTTCGCAGTGGAAAACATCGGGAAAAATACTTTGAACAGCCTCGTAGTTGGGCAGGCAGCAAACCGTATCCGTATAGTTCATGCATTTCCGTGTTGGATTTTCGCAGGGTGAGCAGGGAGTGCATTTATCTACATCCCGGCTGTTTCTGGCCCGACTCCTGTAATATCCATCGATGCACTGGATGATGGCGTCCTGATAAATGGCACAAGGTCGTATTATAACTTCTATAGTTGCATTCACAACCCGGCTGCAGTTATAGCACTGTCTGTGCTTATGATCTGTATCTGGCATGAATGTGCCATCATCACACACATCACACATATCCACACCCGACCCATGGCGAGTCAAGTAGGTTCCCCACATGCAGGACTCCAGTGCCGCATCTGAATGCAAGTTGAGAGAGAACAGCACAAACGCTATCAAAACTGTGCAGATACGAGTCCTAGGGCAGGTGAGATATCTGTAAGATAATCAACATTTATAAATATATATTAGAGAAGCAAAGTGCGTTGTTCCATTTATTGAGGCGCTTGTGGGCATATGGTAAAAGGAGCCCTTTGCATGTCTTGTGGAGTATCGTGTTTACTGAATATCTGCATCACATAGAGCCATCAGCTTCGGGTGGAGGGGCGTTGTTGGCAGGGTACAAGCTTTATCCTAGTGCGAGGAAATGTAATCTAAAGGCCAAATGGCAGGGCAGAACAGGCCCTGAGCCTTGGTTGGCAACCGGTCTAGGATGGAAGCTCCTACCCGCGGAGTTAGACTATTGCTTTACTGATCCGGCAGCTTCTGCAGCTTGTCTTGTTCCAGATGTATTTGTGTTATATTCCACTGGAGTAAATTAGATAGGCCGAGAAAGGGATCTTGCTGCTTGGGCAACACAAGTCTCTGGATTCAGCCCTGTCTGTGTGCTATGTTTTGCATATCCTTTACAGGATATCGCTGTCAACATCAGCATCTTTCAGCTGTATGTTGATTTCTTGGCAAGATTACGCTCAGTAGTTTGCCATTGCTTTCTGAGCGGCCGGCTCAGTATCCCGCAAGTCACCAGCGGGGGTCGAACCGCTGCCAGTTCTCGCCCTGCTACGAGACTCTGCGTGATAAACGGGATTACGGAGAAAGTATTGTAACCCCTCGGCCAGAGAGACCGGCTCTGTGTGCCATGGCGAGGTATAATTCCATTTTACAAACTATCATCTATCAAGACGACATGGTGCATTTCAGTCAGTATCACTGTCTGTTCCAATCCCCCACCCACATCTTTACTCACACTGCCATCTAAATAGGTATAATTCCACCCCTTGAAGTAAAGTTTCACTTTAATAGAACAGATTATCATTTGTTTGATTTATTCTCATTACCTTTGTCTCCCCCCACCCCCTATGAAATTTAATACCTAATTGCTATGACCTCCCATTCACGCTTGATTAATTTTTATTGCATTTGATTGTGTGTGTTCGACAGGAGGACAGTGTCATCACCGAAGTCCAGATCATCGAGATGCTTTATTAGAGAAGTCCAGATCATCGAGATGCTTTATTAGAGAAGTCCATATCATCGAGATGCTTTATCAGAGCAGTCCAGATCATCGAGATGCTTTATTAGAGAAGTCCAGATCATCGAGATGCTTTATCAAAGTCCAGATCATTGAGATGCTTTATCAGAGAAGTCCAGATCATCGAGATGCTTTATTAGAGAAGTCCAGATCATCGAGATGCTTTATTAGAGAAGTCCAGATCATTGAGATGCTTTATTAGAGAAGTCCAGATCATCGAGATGCTTTATTAGAGAAGTCCAGATAATCGAGATGCTTTATTAGAGAAGTCCAGATCATTGAGATGTTTTATTAGAGAAGTGCAGATCATTGAGATGCTTTATCAGAGAAGTCCATATCATCGAGATGCTTTATTAGAGAAGTCCAGATCATCGAGATGCTTTATCAGACAAGTCCAGATCATCGAGATGCTTTATTAGACAAGTCCAGATCATCGAGATGCTTTATTAGACAAGTCCAGATCATCGAGGTGCTTTATCAGAGAAGTGCAGATCATCGAGATGCTTTATCAGACAAGTCCAGATCATCGAGATGCTTTATCAGACAAGTCCAGATCATTGATCATCGAGATGCTTTATCAGACAAGTCCAGATCATCGAGATGCTTTATCAGAGAAGTCCAGATCATCGAGATGCTTTATCAGACAAGTCCAGATCATCGAGATGCTTTATCAGACAAGTCCAGATGATCGAGATGCTTTATCAGACAAGTCCAGATCATCGAGATGCTTTATCAGACAAGTCCAGATCATCGAGATGCTTTATCAGACAAGTCCACTGGTTTCCTTGTCTGCCTGTACATGTTCTAGCACCTGGCCACCTTGACAGAGGATAGTTATTGTGCTTCAAAACAAAAAGTATAACCTCTCCATAGCACCATTCCTGGGCTGAATTTTAGAGATGACGTGTTGCCCATACAGCGTGATCCCTCTCTCGGCCAGCCTAGTTTACGTCAGAAGAAAATAACATCAATACATCTGCAAAAAAGACAAGCTGCCGGATCAGCGCAGCAATGCTCTAGCTCAGTGGTTCTCAACCGGTGGGAAATTCACCCCCAGGGGGGGATTTTAGGGTTTCCAGGGGGGGGGGGGCTTAAGATTATTTCTAAATTGTGTTGATACAAGAACCGATTACTTGATATTGTTTTTCCCTTTATACTTTACGGTTCTGTACGTATCACCCTTCTGAAATTCATTTTATAACGTAAGTGGATCCGCAAATCACATTTTATGTAGATGTCTAGACTTGTTTTAGTATGTGCCATGAAATTTAGCTTCAATTATTACGTATACTGTGTCGGGGCAGGGGGGAATTTTTAGGGAGGAAATACGAAAGGGGGGAATGACGTTCTAAAAATATGGTGAGGGGGGAAATGACGTCCTAAAAATATGGTGAAGGGGGGCACGAGCCAAAAAAGGTTGAGAACCACTGCTCTAGCCTGTCTGTATTTATTGTCTTCATAATTCAATCTGTAGTCAGTAACCATAGTAGAGGTGACAAAAGGCATGCCCGCCTCACTTGTGCTCGTATTTGAAATGTACCAGTTGGTTGTCCTTCCCGAAGAACTCTGCATTTTATATCTTTATGTCTTGTTCTTATTTAGTTAATTATTTTCCTCTGTGGCATCCTAAAGTTCCTCACCAGCTTCCAAAAGGATTCCCTGTGAGTGCTGTCAATTGCCTGTTCACAGACCCCAAATCCAGTATGCAGTGGCGAGATATGTTCAATGATTTCCTATTAGTCGCGGTTCCAACTTCACGGCAACGGTTCGTCCCCATTATGCTCCGTTCCTGCGCCAGTGAATAACACACAAAATACTCATCACTGCCCCATATCAAAAGTGGAACAGACAGGAGTCTCGACAAACCAACAGCCCGCACAGGTACATTGTGCACAATGCCGCCGCCAGAATGCCAACACAGAAGTCCTCCATGAAAAATACAGTCCATCGCCGATGGAAGCTGCAGTCACTAGAAAACCAACGGTAAAGAGTAATTTACCCCCCCCCCCCCCCCCCCCATGTCTCTCCCCCCACACACACACTTCCCATGCCTTGGGGCGTCCAGGGAAAATTGTGCTAGTCCGGTACTTTTATAGGACAATCGGTACAAGATGCTGGCGCTCCATTTGGATATATGTGGAAAAGAAGAAGTAACAAAGACATTTATGATCTGTTTAAGTCCCCGCTAATCACTGGTATCATGAAAGCTAATAGACTACAAGGCTGGGGCATATAGAAAGAATGGAAGACAATAGAAAAACAAAACTCGCTTACACTCAGGAAATAAATGACCGTAGACCCCGAGGTAGACCAAGAAGGCGGTGGAGAGATAATACATGTACAGACCTACAAACACTTGGAATCAACGACTGGCAAGAGACGGTCCACCAGAGAGACGAATGGAGACGGATTGTATTTGCAGCAAAGAACCTCAATGGCTCGGAACGCTGAAGAAGAAGAAGAAGAAGAAGAATATATATATATATATATATATATATATATATATATATATATATATATATATATATATATATATATATATATATATATAGTGCACATCGCTTATGGCGATCTCGGATGGGGCGAATATCTGTTGTGAAGAACATCATTGTATTGTACGTTGTAAATGTATTACTACATGCTTGAACTCTTATCAGAGGAATTTCGATAAGAACTATTTCCTGGGTCCTAGGTGAATTTGCCTGATCAGGACTGCACTGTATATGTATGTAAGAGAGCGAGACTGACATTGTACTGTGTGATTTTACATGTTATATTCGATATTTCCTATCTTTATTCTCAGCTGTAGATATACCTTACAGACTTCTTTCATCTTACCTTTTCTACCCTGAGAAAACTTCCGGTCGCCAACATGGCGGTTAGGCATTGAACCGTTAAGGTCTGTGGCGTGTTTATGCTTGTAGCTACGGTTCGCAATATCATTTTCCTCATGTTGGACTGGTAGTGCTACTGAGTGAGTGCGTGGGTGACACTGTGAGCTGTGAAATTCGCGTGGAATGCTTTTACATCTGTCCCGTACAGTGACCTGCATGTTCGGAACAATGGCTACCGGCTGTTGCTGAATTGACTGATTTGCCTTTTCGGTTCACGAGTGCATTTTTCAGGAGACTCCTGGGAGTCGGCGCGGAAGCTGCGGAGTTCGTGCTTTGTGCGACGCTTTCGGCGGGTCTCCCTGCGGTAAAAGACTGAGCCATGTGAGTAAACCAGGGTCAATGCGGTCTTTCTGGTGACTGCCGAGTCCATCGACGATGAACTGTGGTTTTCGTGGATGAATTTTGTGTTGGCAGTCTGGCGGTGGCATTATGCACAGTGTACCTGTGCGTGCTGTTGGATTGCCGAGACTCCTGTCTATTCCACTTTTCACATTGGACAGTGGGGAGCATTGTGTGTGATATTCACTGGCACAGGAATGGGGCATAATGGGGACGACCCGTTGACGTGAAGTTGGAACCTCGACTAACTAACCTTTCTACCTGAGCTAAAGAGGTATCTTCTGATCTGATCATCCAATACCTCACGTGAAAGCCGTAAGACGGGAGCATCAATACTCTGTCTCCTCCATGTCCCTTCAAGTTGACAAGTTGAGTTGAGTCAAGAACCAGCATCACAGCACTCGGGACATTCACATACGTGCTCCGTCTTCATCTGCAACAGCTAGCAAAGAGTCCCAATAGTAATGGTATCAGTTGTAATCTGATTATGTGTCTGTCTGGCCTTTCTCTGGTCACTGCCTGCCGCCCCATTATCCCCAGGCCACGATGGTGTATCTGTTCTTCCACTCTATACACACGATGGTGTATCTGTTCTTCCACTCTATACACACGATGGTGTATCTGTTCTTCCACTCTATACACACGATGGTGTATCTGTTCTTCCACTCTATACACACGATGGTGTATCTGTTCTTCCACTCTATACACACGATGGTGTATCTGTTCTTCCACTCTATACACACGATGGTGTATCTGTTCTTCCACTCTATACACACGATGGTGTATCTGTTCTTCCACTCTATACACACGATGGTGTATCTGTTCTTCCACTCTATACACACGATGGTGTATCTGTTCTTCCACTCTATACACACGATGGTGTATCTGTTCTTCCACTCTATACACACGATGGTGTATCTGTTCTTCCACTCTATACACACGATGGTGTATCTGTTCTTCCACTCTATACACACGATCGTAAAGGGCTCTGACCACGTCTGCTTTAGTGTCATTTCTGTATTTATCTTTTAATGCTATTATTTTTTTCTATTTAACGAATGCCTGTGACCGCAGCGATTTCTTTTCCATTTTCGTGCAAAGCTACCGCCATTTGGTGGTCTTTTTGTTGTGACTTACATGACATTCTCATGGTAACTGCAGTTAACTCTTTCATGTCTTACATTCTCATGGTTTTACTGTAATTAACCCTTTTATGTCTTTCTTTCTCACGATTTTAGCTCTACTATGTCTTACATTCTCATGGTTTCACTGCAGTTAACCCTGTTAAGTCTTGCTTCCTCACGATTTTAGCTCTACTATTTCTTACATTCTCATGGTTTTACTGCAGTTAACCCTTTTATGATGGAATAAGCGCGGTCGACGGGGGTTCGTCATCTAGCTAAGTGAGGAAAGGACTGACCACCGATTCCTGTGTTGTTTCAAGCCTACAACATGTGATGGCCCTATCATATCACAGACCTACAACATGTGATGGCCCTATCATATCACAGACCTACAACATGTGATGGCCCTATCATATCACAGACCTACAACATGTGATGGCCCTATCATATCACAGACCTACAACATGTGATGGCCCTATCATATCACAGACCTACAACATGTGATGGCCCTATCATATCACAGACCTACAACATGTGATGGCCCTATCATATCACAGACCTACAACATGTGATGGCCCTATCATATCACAGACCTACAACATGTGATGGCCCTATCATATCACAGACCTACAACATGTGATGGCCCTATCATATCACAGACCTACAACATGTGATGGCCCTATCATATCACAGACCTACAACATGTGATGGCCCTATCATATCACAGACCTACAACATGTGATGGCCCTATCATATCACAGACCTACAACATGTGATGGCCCTATCATATCACAGACCTACAACATGTGATGGCCCTATCATATCACAGACCTACAACATGTGACGGCCCTATCATATCACAGACCTACAACATGTGACGGCCCTATCATATCACAGACCTACAACATGTGACGGCCCTATCATATCACAGACCTACAACATGTGACGGCCCTATCATATCACAGACCTACAACATGTGATGGCCCTATCATATCACAGACCTACAACATGTGATGGCCCTATCATATCACAGACCTACAACATGTGATGGCCCTATCATATCACAGACCTACAACATGTGATGGCCCTATCATATCACAGACCTACAACATGTGATGGCCCTATCATATCACAGACCTACAACATGTGATGGCCCTATCATATCACAGACCTACAACATGTGATGGCCCTATCATATCACAGACCTACAACATGTGATGGCCCTATCATATCACAGGCCTACAACATGTGATGGCCCTATCATATCACAGGCCTACAACATGTGATGGCCCTATCATATCACAGGCCTACAACATGTGATGGCCCTATCATATCACAGGCCTACAACATGTGATGGCCCTATCATATCACAGGCCTACAACATGTGATGGCCCTATCATATCACAGGCCTACAACATGTGATGGCCCTATCATATCACAGGCCTACAACATGTGATGGCCCTATCATATCACAGGCCTACAACATGTGATGGCCCTATCATATCACAGGCCTACAACATGTGATGGCCCTATCATATCACAGGCCTACAACATGTGATGGCCCTATCATATCACAGGCCTACAACATGTGATGGCCCTATCATATCACAGGCCTACAACATGTGATGGCCCTATCATATCACAGGCCTACAACATGTGATGGCCCTATCATATCACAGGCCTACAACATGTGATGGCCCTATCATATCACAGGCCTACAACATGTGATGGCCCTATCATATCACAGGCCTACAACATGTGATGGCCCTATCATATCACAGGCCTACAACATGTGATGGCCCTATCATATCACAGGCCTACAACATGTGATGGCCCTATCATATCACAGGCCTACAACATGTGATGGCCCTATCATATCACACGCCTACAACATGTGATGGCCCTATCATATCACAGGCCTACAACATGTGATGGCCCTATCATATCACAGACCTACAACATGTGATGGCCCTATCATATCACAGACCTACAACATGTGATGGCCCTATCATATCACAGACCTACAACATGTGATGGCCCTATCTTATCACAGACCTACAACATGTGATGGCCCTATCATATCACAGGCCTACAACATGTGATGGCCCTATCATATCACAGACCTACAACATGTGATGGCCCTATCATATCACAGGCCTACAACATGTGATGGCCCTATCATATCACAGACCTACAACATGTGATGGCCCTATCATATCACAGGCCTACAACATGTGATGGCCCTATCATATCACAGACCTACAACATGTGATGGCCCTATCATATCACAGGCCTACAACATGTGATGGCCCTATCATATCACAGACCTACAACATGTGATGGCCCTATCATATCACAGGCCTACAACATGTGATGGCCCTATCATATCACAGGCCTACAACATGTGATGGCCCTATCATATCACAGACCTACAACATGTGATGGCCCTATCATATCACAGGCCTACAACATGTGATGGCCCTATCATATCACAGACCTACAACATGTGATGGCCCTATAATATCACAGGCCTACAACATGTGATGGCCCTATCATATCACAGACCTACAACATGTGATGGCCCTATCATATCACAGACCTACAACATGTGATGGCCCTATCATATCACAGGCCTACAACATGTGATGGCCCTATCATATCACAGGCCTACAACATGTGATGGCCCTATCATATCACAGGCCTACAACATGTGATGGCCCTATCATATCACAGGCCTACAACATGTGATGGCCTTATCATATCACAGGCCTACAACATGTGATGGCCCTATCATATCACAGGCCTACAACATGTGATGGCCCTATCATATCACAGGCCTACAACATGTGATGGCCCTATCATATCACAGGCCTACAACATGTGATGGCCCTATCATATCACAGGCCTACAACATGTGATGGCCCTATCATATCACAGGCCTACAACATGTGATGGCCCTATCATATCACAGGCCTACAACATGTGATGGCCCTATCATATCACAGACCTACAACATGTGATGGCCCTATCATATCACAGGCCTACAACATGTGATGGCCCTATCATATCACAGACCTACAACATGTGATGGCCCTATCATATCACAGGCCTACAACATGTGATGGCCCTATCATATCACAGACCTACAACATGTGATGGCCCTATCATATCACAGGCCTACAACATGTGATGGCCCTATCATATCACAGGCCTACAACATGTGATGGCCCTATCATATCACAGGCCTACAACATGTGATGGCCCTATCATATCACAGGCCTACAACATGTGATGGCCCTATCATATCACAGGCCTACAACATGTGATGGCCCTATCATATCACAGGCCTACAACATGTGATGGCCCTATCATATCACAGGCCTACAACATGTGATGGCCCCTATCATATCACAGGCCTACAACATGTGATGGCCCTATCATATCACAGGCCTACAACATGTGATGGCCTATCATATCACAGGCCTACAACATGTGATGGCCCTATCATATCACAGGCCTACAACATGTGATGGCCCTATCATATCACAGGCCTACAACATGTGATGGCCCTATCATATCACAGGCCTACAACATGTGATGGCCCTATCATATCACAGACCTACAACATGTGATGGCCCTATCATATCACAGGCCTACAACATGTGATGGCCCTATCATATCACAGACCTACAACATGTGATGGCCCTATAATATCACAGGCCTACAACATGTGATGGCCCTATCATATCACAGACCTACAACATGTGATGGCCCTATCATATCACAGGCCTACAACATGTGATGGCCCTATCATATCACAGGCCTACAACATGTGATGGCCCTATCATATCACAGGCCTACAACATGTGATGGCCCTATCATATCACAGGCCTACAACATGTGATGGCCCTATCATATCACAGGCCTACAACATGTGATGGCCCTATCATATCACAGGCCTACAACATGTGATGGCCCTATCATATCACAGGCCTACAACATGTGATGGCCCTATCATATCACAGGCCTACAACATGTGATGGCCCTATCATATCACAGGCCTACAACATGTGATGGCCCTATCATATCAAAGGCCTACAACATGTGATGGCCCTATCATATCACAGGCCTACAACATGTGATGGCCCTATCATATCACAGGCCTACAACATGTGATGGCCCTATCATATCACAGACCTACAACATGTGATGGCCCTATCATATCACAGGCCTACAACATGTGATGGCCCTATCATATCACAGACCTACAACATGTGATGGCCCTATCATATCACAGGCCTACAACATGTGATGGCCCTATCATATCACAGACCTACAACATGTGATGGCCCTATCATATCACAGGCCTACAACATGTGATGGCCCTATCATATCACAGGCCTACAACATGTGATGGCCCTATCATATCACAGGCCTACAACATGTGATGGCCCTATCATATCACAGGCCTACAACATGTGATGGCCCTATCATATCACAGGCCTACAACATGTGATGGCCCTATCATATCACAGGCCTACAACATGTGATGGCCCTATCATATCACAGGCCTACAACATGTGATGGCCCTATCATATCACAGGCCTACAACATGTGATGGCCCTATCATATCACAGGCCTACAACATGTGATGGCCTATCATATCACAGGCCTACAACATGTGATGGCCCTATCATATCACAGGCCTACAACATGTGATGGCCCTATCATATCACAGGCCTACAACATGTGATGGCCCTATCATATCACAGACCTACAACATGTGATGGCCCTATCATATCACAGACCTACAACATGTGATGCCCTATCATATCACAGACCCACAACATGTGATCGCCCTATCATATCACAGGCCTACAACATGTGATGGCCCTATCATATCACAGACCCACAACATGTGATGGCCCTATCATATCACAGACCCACAACATGTGATGGCCCTATCATATCACAGACCTACAACATGTGATGGCCCTATCATATCACAGGCCTACAACATGTGATGGCCCTATCATATCACAGGCCTACAACATGTGATGGCCCTATCATATCACAGACCTACAACATGTGATGGCCCTATCATATCACAGACCTACAACATGTGATGGCCCTATCATACCACAGACCTACAACATGTGATGGCCCTATCATATCACAGGCCTACAAAATGTGATGGCCCTATCATATCACAGACCTACAACATGTGATGGCCCTATCATATCACAGGCCTACAACTTGTGATGGCCCTATCATATCACAGGCCTACAACATGTGATGGCCCTATCATATCATAGGCCTACAACATGTGATGGCCCTATCATATCACAGGCCTACAACATGTGATGGCCCTATCATATCACAGACCTACAACATGTGATGGCCCTATCATATCACAGGCCTACAACATGTGATGGCCCTATCATATCACAGACCTACAACATGTGATGGCCCTATCATATCACAGACCTACAACATGTGATGGCCCTATCATATCACAGGCCTACAACATGTGATGGCCCTATCATATCACAGGCCTACAACATGTGATGGCCCTATCATATCACAGGCCTAGAACATGTGATGGCCCTATCATATCACAGGCCTACAACATGTGATGGCCCTATCATATCACAGACCTACAACATGTGATGGCCCTATCATATCACAGACCTACAACATGTGATGGCCCTATCATATCACAGGCCTACAACATGTGATGGCCCTATCATATCACAGGCCTACAACATGTGATGGCCCTATCATATCACAGGCCTACAACATGTGATGGCCCTATCATATCACAGACCCACAACATGTGATGGCCCTATCATATCACAGGCCTACAACATGTGATGGCCCTATCATATCACAGGCCTACAACATGTGATGGCCCTATCATATCACAGGCCTACAACATGTGATGGCCCTATCATATCACAGGCCTACAACATGTGATGGCCCTATCATATCACAGGCCTACAACATGTGATGGCCCTATCATATCACAGGCCTACAACATGTGATGGCCCTATCATATCACAGGCCTACAACATGTGATGGCCCTATCATATCACAGACCTACAAAATGTGATGGCCCTATCATATCACAGACCTACAACATGTGATGGCCCTATCATATCACAGACCTACAACATGTGATGGCCCTATCATATCACAGACCTACAACATGTGATGGCCCTATCATATCACAGGCCTACAACATGTGATGGTCCTATCATATCACAGGCCTACAACATGTGATGGCCCTATCATATCACAGGCCTACAACATGTGATGGCCCTATCATATCACAGGCCTACAACATGTGATGGCCCTATCATATCACAGGCCTACAACATGTGATGGCCCTATCATATCACAGGCCTACAACATGTGATGGCCCTATCATATCACAGACCTACAACATGTGATGGCCCTATCATATCACAGACCTACAACATGTGATGGCCCTATCATATCACAGACCTACAACATGTGATGGCCCTATCATATCACAGGCCTACAACATGTGATGGCCCTATCATATCACAGACCTACAACATGTGATGGCCCTATCATATCACAGGCCTACAACATGTGATGGCCCTATCATATCACAGACCTACAACATGTGATGGCCCTATCATATCACAGACCTACAACATGTGATGGCCCTATCATATCACAGACCTACAACATGTGATGGCCCTATCATATCACAGACCTACAACATGTGATGGCCCTATCATATCACAGACCTACAACATGTGATGGCCCTATCATATCACAGACCTACAACATGTGATGGCCCTATCATATCACAGACCTACAACATGTGATGGCCCTATCATATCACAGACCTACAACATGTGATGGCCCTATCATATCACAGACCTACAACATGTGATGGCCCTATCATATCACAGACCTACAACATGTGATGGCCCTATCATATCACAGACCTACAACATGTGATGGCCCTATCATATCACAGACCTACAACATGTGATGGCCCTATCATATCACAGACCTACAACATGTGATGGCCCTATCATATCACAGACCCACAACATGTGATGGCCCTATCATATCACAGACCTACAACATGTGATGGCCCTATCATATCACAGACCCACAACATGTGATGGGCCTATCATATCACAGACCTACAACATGTGATGGCCCTATCATATCACAGACCTACAACATGTGATGACCCTATCATATCACAGACCTACAACATGTGATGGCCCTATCATATCACAGACCTACAACATGTGATGACCCTATCATATCACAGACCTACAACATGTGATGGCCCTATCATATCACAGACCTACAACATGTGATGGCCCTATCATATCACAGACCTACAACATGTGATGGCCCTATCATATCACAGGCCTACAACATGTGATGGCCCTATCATATCACAGGCCTACAACATGTGATGGCCCTATCATATCACAGACCTACAACATGTGATGACCCTATCATATCACAGGCCTACAACATGTGATGGCCCTATCATATCACAGACCTACAACATGTGATGGCCCTATCATATCACAGACCTACAACATGTGATGGCCCTATCATATCACAGACCTACAACATGTGATGGCCCTATCATATCACAGACCTACAACATGTGATGGCCCTATCATATCACAGACCTACAACATGTGATGGCCTTATCATATCACAGACCTACAACATGTGATGGCCCTATCATATCACAGACCTACAACATGTGATGGCCCTATCATATCACAGACCTACAACATGTGATGGCCCTATCATATCACAGACCTACAACATGTGATGGCCCTATCATATCACAGACCTAAAACATGTGATGGCCCTATCATATCACAGACCTACAACATGTGATGGCCCTATCATATCACAGACCTACAACATGTGATGCCCTATCATATCACAGACCTACAACATGTGATGGCCCTATCATATCACAGACCCTACAACATGTGATGGCCCTATCATATCACAGACCTACAACATGTGATGACCCTATCATATCACAGCCTACAACATGTGATGGCCCTATCATATCACAGACCTACAACATGTGATGACCCTATCATATCACAGACCTACAACATGTGATGGCCCTATCATATCACAGACCTACAACATGTGATGACCCTATCATATCACAGACCTACAACATGTGATGGCCCTATCATATCACAGACCTACAACATGTGATGACCCTATCATATCACAGACCTACAACATGTGATGACCCTATCATATCACAGACCTACAACATGTGATGACCCTATCATATCACAGACCTACAACATGTGATGACCCTATCATATCACAGACCTACAACATGTGATGGCCCTATCATATCACAGACCTACAACATGTGATGACCCTATCATATCACAGACCTACAACATGTGATGACCCTATCATATCACAGACCTACAACATGTGATGACCCTATCATATCACAGACCTACAACATGTGATGACCCTATCATATCACAGACCTACAACATGTGATGGCCCTATCATATCACAGACCTACAACATGTGATGACCATATCATATCACAGGCCTACAACATGTGATGGCCCTATCATATCACAGACCTACAACATGTGATGGCCCTATCATATCACAGACCTAGAACATGTGATGGCCCTATCATATCACAGGCCTACAACATGTGATGGCCCTATCATATCACAGACCTACAACATGTGATGGCCCTATCATATCACAGGCCTACAACATGTGATGGCCCTATCATATCACAGGCCTACAACATGTGATGGCCCTATCATATCACAGACCTACAACATGTGATGGCCCTATCATATCACAGACCTACAACATGTGATGGCCCTATCATATCACAGACCTACAACATGTGATGGCCCTATCATATCACAGACCTACAACATGTGATGGCCCTATCATATCACAGACCTACAACATGTGATGGCCCTATCATATCACAGACCTACAACATGTGATGGCCCTATCATATCACAGGCCTACAACATGTGATGGCCCTATCATATCACAGACCTACAACATGTGATGGCCCTATCATATCACAGACCTACAACATGTGATGGCCCTATCATATCACAGACCTACAACATGTGATGGCCCTATCATATCACAGACCTACAACATGTGATGGCCCTATCATATCACAGACCTACAACATGTGATGGCCCTATCATATCACAGACCTACAACATGTGATGGCCCTATCATATCACAGACCTACAACATGTGATGACCTATCATATCACAGACCTACAACATGTGATGGCCCTATCATATCAAGACACCTACAACATGTGATGACCTATCATATCACAGACCTACAACATGTGATGGCCCTATCATATCACAGGCCTACAACATGTGATGGCCCTATCATATCACAGGCCTACAAAATGTGATGGCCCTATCATATCACAGACCCACAACATGTGATGGCCCTATCATATCAGAGGCCTACAACATGTGATGGCCCTATCATATCACAGACCTACAACATGTGGATGGCCCTATCATATCACAGACCTACAACATGTGATGGCCCTATCATATCACAGACCTACAACATGTGATGGCCCTATCATATCACAGACCTACAACATGTGATGGCCCTATCATATCACAGACCTACAACATGTGATGGCCCTATCATATCACAGACCTACAACATGTGATGGCCCTATCATATCACAGACCTACAAAATGTGATGGCCCTATCATATCACAGACCTACAACATGTGATGGCCCTATCATATCACAGGACCTACAACATGTGATCGCCCTATCATATCACAGACCTACAACATGTGATGGCCCTATCATATCACAGACCTACAACATGTGATGGCCCTATCATATCACAGACCTACAACATGTGATGGCCCTATCATATCACAGACCTACAACATGTGATGGCCCTATCATATCACAGACCTACAACATGTGATGGCCCTATCATATCACGGACCTACAACATGTGATGGCCATATCATATCACAGACCTACAACATGTGATGGCCCTATCATATCACAGGCCTACAACATGTGATGGCCCTATCATATCACAGGCCTACAACATGTGATGGCCCTATCATATCACAGGCCTACAACATGTGATGGCCCTATCATATCACAGGCCTACAACATGTGATGGCCCTATCATATCACAGGCCTACAACATGTGATGGCCCTATCTTATCACAGGCCTACAACCATGTGATGGCCCTATCATATCACAGACCTACAACATGTGATGGCCCTATCATATCACAGGCCTACAACATGTGATGGCCCTATCATATCACAGGCCTACAACATGTGATGGCCCTATCATATCACAGACCTACAACATGTGATGGCCCTATCATATCACAGGCCTACAACATTTGATGGCCCTATCATATCACAGACCCACAACATGTGATGGCCCTATCATATCACAGGCCTACAACATGTGATGGCCCTATCATATCACAGACCCACAACATGTGATGGCCCTATCATATCACAGGCCTACAACATGTGATGGCCCTATCATATCACAGGCCTACAACATGTGATGGCCCTATCATATCACAGGCCTACAACATGTGATGGCCCTATCATATCACAGGCCTACAACATGTGATGGCCCTATCATATCACAGACCTACAACATGTGATGGCCCTATCATATCACAGACCTACAACATGTGATGGCCCTATCATATCGCAGACCTACAACATGTGATGGCCCTATCATATCACAGACCTACAACATGTGATGGCCCTATCATTTCACAGGCCTACAACATGTGATGGTCCTATCATATCACAGGCCTACAACATGTGATGGCCCTATCATATCACAGGCCTACAACATGTGATGGCCCTATCATATCACAGGCCTACAACATGTGATGGCCCTATCATATCACAGGCCTACACATGTGATGGCCCTATCATATCACAGACCTACAACATGTGATGGCCCTATCATATCACAGACCTACAACATGTGATGGCCCTATCATATCACAGACCTACAACATGTGATGGCCCTATCATATCACAGGCCTACAACATGTGATGGCCCTATAATATCACAGACCTACAACATGTGATGGCCCTATCATATCACAGGCCTACAACATGTGATGGCCCTATCATATCACAGACCTACAACATGTGATGGCCCTATCATATCACAGACCTACAACATGTGATGGCCCTATCATATCACAGACCTACAACATGTGATGGCCCTATCATATCACAGACCTTACAACATGTGATGGCCCTATCATATCACAGACCTACAACATGTGATGGCCCTATCATATCACAGACCTACAACATGTGATGGCCCTATCATATCACAGACCTACAACATGTGATGGCCCTATCATATCACAGACCTACAACATGTGATGCCCTATCATATCACAGACCTACAACATGTGATGGCCCTATCATATCACAGACCTACAACATGTGATGGCCCTATCATATCACAGACCTACAATATGTGATGGCCCTATCATATCACAGACCTACAACATGTGATGGCCCTATCATATCACAGACCTACAACATGTGATGGCCCTATCATATCACAGACCTACAACATGTGATGGCCCTATCATATCACAGACCTACAACATGTGATGGCCCTATCATATCACAGACCTACAACATGTGATGGCCCTATCATATCACAGACCCACAACATGTGATGGCCCTATCATATCATAGACCTACAACATGTGATGGCCCTATCATATCACAGACCCACAACATGTGATGGCCCTATCATATCACAGACCTACAACATGTGATGGCCCTATCATATCACAGACCTACAACATGTGATGACATTATCATATCACAGACCTACAACATGTGATTGGCCCTATCATATCACAGACCTACAACATGTGATGACCCTATCATATCACAGACCTACAACATGTGATGGCCCTATCATATCACAGACCTACAACATGTGATGGCCCTATCATATCACAGACCTACAACATGTGATGGCCCTATCATATCACAGGCCTACAACATGTGATGGCCCTATCATATCACAGGCCTACAACATGTGATGGCCCTATCATATCACAGACCTACAACATGTGATGACCCTATCATATCACAGACCTACAACATGTGATGGCCCTATCATATCACAGACCTACAACATCTGATGGCCCTATCATATCACAGGCCTACAACATGTGATGGCCCTATCATATCACAGACCTACAACATGTGATGACCCTATCATATCACAGGCCTACAACATGTGATGGCCCTATCATATCACAGACCTACAACATGTGATGACCCTATCATATCACAGACCTACAACATGTGATGGCCCTATCATATCACAGACCTACAACATGTGATGACCCTATCATATCACAGACCTACAACATGTGATGGCCCTATCATATCACAGACCTACAACATGTGATGACCCTATCATATCACAGACCTACAACATGTGATGACCCTATCATATCACAGACCTACAACATGTGATGACCCTATCATATCACAGACCTACAACATGTGATGACCCTATCATATCACAGACTTACAACATGTGATGGCCCTATCATATCACAGACCTACAACATGTGATGACCCTATCATATCACAGACCTACAACATGTGATGACCCTATCATATCACAGACCTACAACATGTGATGACCCTATCATATCACAGACCTACAACATGTGATGACCCTATCATATCACAGACCTACAACATGTGATATCCCTATCATATCACAGACCTACAACATGTGATGACCCTATCATATCACAGGCCTACAACATGTGATGGCCCTATCATATCACAGACCTACAACATGTGATGGCCCTATCATATCACAGACCTAGAACATGTGATGGCCCTATCATATCACAGGCTACAACATGTGATGGCCCTATCATATCACAGACCTACAACATGTGATGGCCCTATCATATCACAGGCCTACAACATGTGATGGCCCTATCATATCACAGGCCTACAACATGTGATGGCCCTATCATATCACAGACCTACAACATGTGATGGCCCTATCATATCACAGACCTACAACATGTGATGGCCCTATCATATCACAGACCTACAACATGTGATGGCCCTATCATATCACAGACCTACAACATGTGATGGCCCCTATCATATCACAGACCTACAACATGTGATGGCCCTATCATATCACAGACCTACAACATGTGATGGCCCTATCATATCACAGGCCTACAACATGTGATGGCCCTATCATATCACAGACCTACAACATGTGATGGCCCTATCATATCACAAAACTACAACATGTGATGGCCCTATCATATCACAGACCTACAACATGTGATGGCCCTATCATATCACAGACCTACAACATGTGATGGCCCTATCATATCACAGACCTACAACATGTGATGGCCCTATCATATCACAGACCTACAACATGTGATGACCTATCATATCACAGACCTACAACATGTGATGGCCCTATCATATCAAGACCTACAACATGTGATGACCTATCATATCACAGACCTACAACATGTGATGGCCCTATCATATCACAGGCCTACAACATGTGATGGCCCTATCATATCACAGGCCTACAACATGTGATGGCCCTATCATATCACAGACCTACAACATGTGATGGCCCTATCATATCACAGGCCTACAACATGTGATGGCCCTATCATATCACAGACCTACAACATGTGATGGCCCTATCATATCACAGACCTACAACATGTGATGGCCCTATCATATCACAGACCTACAACATGTGATGGCCCTATCATATCACAGACCTACAACATGTGATGGCCCTATCATATCACAGACCTACAACATGTGATGGCCCTATCATATCACAGACCTACAACATGTGATGGCCCTATCATATCACAGACCTACAAAATGTGATGGCCCTATCATATCACAGACCTACAACATGTGATGGCCCTATCATATCACAGACCTACAAAATGTGATGGCCCTATCATATCACAGACCTACAACATGTGATGGCCCTATCATATCACAGACCTACAACATGTGATGGCCCTATCATATCACAGACCTACAACATGTGATGGCCCTATCATATCACAGACCTACAACATGTGATGGCCCTATCATATCACAGACCTACAACATGTGGATGGCCCTATCATATCACAGACCTACAACATGTGATGGCCCTATCATATCACAGACCTACAACATGTGATGGCCCTATCATATCACAGGCCTACAACATGTGATGGCCCTATCATATCACAGGCCTACAACATGTGATGCCCTATCATATCACAGGCCTACAACATGTGATGGCCCTATCATATCACAGGCCTACAACATGTGATGGCCCTATCATATCACAGGCCTACAACATGTGATGGCCCTATCATATCACAGACCTACAACATGTGATGGCCCTATCATATCACAGACCTACAACATGTGATGGCCCTATCATATCACAGGCCTACAACATGTGATGGCCCTATCATATCACAGGCCTACAACATGTGATGGCCCTATCATATCACAGACCTACAACATGTGATGGCCCTATCATATCACAGGCCTACAACATGTGATGGCCCTATCATATCACAGACCCACAACATGTGATGGCCCTATCATATCACAGGCCTACAACATGTGATGGCCCTATCATATCACAGACCCACAACATGTGATGGACCCTATCATATCACAGACTACAACATGTGATGACCCTATCATATCACAGACCTACAACATGTGATGGCCCTATCATATCACAGACCTACAACATGTGATGACCCTATCATATCACAGGCCTACAACATGTGATGGCCCTATCATATCACAGACCTACAACATGTGATGGCCCTATCATATCACAGACCTAGAACATGTGATGGCCCTATCATATCACAGGCCTACAACATGTGATGGCCCTATCATATCACAGACCTACAACATGTGATGGCCCTATCATATCACAGGCCTACAACATGTGATGGCCCTATCATATCACAGGCCTACAACATGTGATGGCCCTATCATATCACAGACCTACAACATGTGATGGCCCCTATCATATCACAGACCTAACAACATGTGATGGCCCTATCATATCACAGACCTACAACATGTGATGGCCCTATCATATCACAGACCTACAACATGTGATGGCCCTATCATATCACAGACCAACAACATGTGATGGCCCTATCATATCACAGACCTACAACATGTGATGGCCCTGATCATATCACAGGCCTACAACATGTGATGGGCCCTATCATATCACAGACCTACAACATGTGATGGGGCCCTATCATATCACAAACCTACAACATGTGATGGCCCCTATCATATCACAGACCTACAACATGTGATGGCCCTATTCATATCACAGGACC